>JAUPFP010000019.1:4482500-4528374 GCA_036925085.1 Brachycybe producta
TGCAACACATAGTTGACCTTGAGAAAAAAAGCTGTTCATTTCTTCGTTTACTTAAATTTATATAAATTCCAATGTGCTTCAATGGTTGTACAGCGTTACTTCAGACAGATAGATACTGTAGATACCTACACAGACCTGGCATAATATATATATATAATATCTATACTGCATAGTGGTAAATATCATTGTGATATACATCGAGCAAATAAGAAGGGATGCAGTTGGAAAGTAAATTTAAAAAACCTGACCACTGATTTGTATTTTTTTCAAGCTTTTATTTAAGCTTCACATGACTGTTGTCCGTTTACGTGGACTTTCTATATTTTTCTATTTTAACCAATGTCCCCATAACCTATAGAGAGCTGATATTTTTTGTACAAAGCCTCTACTAGTGCGACCTGTTAATCTGTCAAATTTTGATGGATCCTCAAATGACCTATCCAGGATCCGTTATACGATTGTACCTTAAATACTGGTACTTTTTCAACACAATAAAAAATAACACTCGTCCATGGTAGTCCCAAAAACACAAAACACATAAAAGCTCGTACCGAAAAACGAAGCTTTTTTATATTTACTTGTGATATGAAAATGTTTACAAAGATACTGTCTAGAAGTAATTTTGAAAAACGGATCATTATAAAAAAATAACGTTTTTTTGTCTTAATCGATATTTTCGAGTTATCTATTTCTACGTGTATATTGAAAACTGTATTACTAAATTACATGTTTTATTTTTTAACTTTGGCTAAAATGGTTTTAATTTTTCATTTATTAATAATTGTAATAAACGAATTTCATTCAATTTATTTTTACGCTCGCTCGTATATTTTGTTTTAGATTTGAAAATTATATCAATGGTATTTAAAGGTACAAGGAATGAAAACGGAAACAATAAATAAAACATACGAAATTTCAAACCTCTTCACAGTCTTCAGAAGACGAAATTGCCCTCCAAATGGCCTATCACCATCAACAAACAAACACGTTGTTTTCAATGTACCTTTCTATAGGTGAGGTGAAACTCTCCACAAGCATTTTCAAAGCATAAACAAAACAAATTATGTGTTTTTCTCCTCCATGTCTGGAAACTCACGATGCTGATTGGCCATTTGAGGACCTTTTTCGCTGTTTGCCGAGATATGTAATTATTTCTATTGTTTAACAGAATAACACTTTTGTGAACCTCACTGGAGAGGAAGAGGGGAAAGTACTGTTCATGAAAAAGGAGCATTTTTAAAAGTATGAGAGAGGCTTAGTCAGAAATTGGGCCAGTATGCATTTCTTAATGGTTTGTATTAGGTTGTACTGGTTTTTATTTGGGCATACTGGAATTATAATTATCCTTGATGGGATGTCTTTTTTTCCATTCATGGGGTGTCACCAATATAATATTAAAAACCAGTGGGGAAACATTATCTTTGGTGGTTGTTACCATTATAAACCAAAATACACCGTACACGGCTTGCCGAAGAGTCTCATGCGCCGCATGCAAGACTTAAAATTTGCATTCCTGCAGGCTGCACCCTGGGGTTAAACTTAAAATTTGCACATGGGCAACCTTGTTTGGATCTATCTGGTATGTGTGTAGAGTACGCGAATTTGTGGTGGTAGGCCGCTATGCTTGTTGTGGTGGTCACCATACGGACTACAACGTTGTCTCCAGTCCAGCCTCTACATCGGCTTCCACGGTGCCTATGTGAGAGGCAGTTTTATTTTCAGTTGCATCCAGATTGCATCATCGAGGCATGATGATTGTGAAGACCTGGTATGGCTCTTCTGTATATTTGAAGGAGCAGACGAATTCTCCTGGTGGTGGTCTGCTAGGCTGCATAGAGTAGGCAGCGAGGAAGATGCCATACTGGTGCCAGCAGGGCTCTCACCAATGAGTTCAATGGGTGAGGCCATTTATATAGGGGACGTGTGATGGTGCAACAACCTGTTGAGGCCATGTCGGCCTCCAGGTCAACAATTGCAGTATTTGCGGATTATTTTGAACTAGTAGTGTTGTTGTATAACTAGTCTTCCTGCTGGACAAAACATGGTATACACCTGGCTACATACAGCAACCAGCCTAGCAAACAGCCATCCAGAATTTGTCTGCTCCTGTAATTTAATCAAGCAAACACACCAGGCCGTGACAACCCTCTCAACTTTCCCATTCCGTTCTCAGAACGGGTTTGTTAAGCCAACGTCGGCTGCTCCTGTTGGCCCATTTCACTCAGGCTACCATCAGCTGATTAATGTTTAACTGTCTTGTCACCGTCATAGTTCAAAGGTGGACACACAAAGCCATGCCAAAAGGTCCGGTAAATCGTGTATTTGTACGACGAGTACAAGTCGTTACATCTTTGCCCAGGGGCATGTGTATACTTTAACCTGACTCTGCATATATACAACACAAGAGGAACGACATAACTAAGGCCAAAAACTACATATATGCATTTTAATGTGTGTTTAAAATTGGAACTGTTGCTCCTTGAAAAATGAAATTGCAGTTGAGCTGATTAATGACGTAGCAGCTACATATAACTTTTTCAGTAGGCTAGAAGTTCGATTTTGACGCAAATATGCGGTATAAAGAAAATTAGCAGCAGCAAGCAGTAGTGGCGCCGTGTACCACAATAGAACGCTTGTTGCTAAACAGACAGCTACTATTGTGACGTCATTTTGACGTCACTATCATGCATTAAGTTGCATGAAGATAATGAAAGATCCTTAAAACTGCAAAGCTCTAAAAGCAAGAGTTCTTTGGAACAAAATTTATATTAGCACGATGTCGATGAACAGCATAATTTTTTTTATTAAATTTCAACTTAATTATTTACGAGCAAACTAACAGTCAATGATTATTTTTTAATTACATAAAACACATTTTTCTAAGTGTTAATTTTATTCGAACAAATTTTAAATATTACAAACGTTTTGAAACTTAAAAGTACCAACTATGAATATGAACAATTTAGAGCAAAGACAAAAACATAGATTTCACAGTTTCTATTTGTGCAAAATCTTTTTCATTTCTTTGTTCTGACGTTGAATCGCAACTTCCGCTTTGTCTACAGGAGCATTCAGACGATCTATGATTGCATTCTGTTCCTGAATTTCTTGTCCTAATCCCGCAGCTAATCCTTTGAGACGAGATAAACCGCGGCCTAGGTCATCTGTCAAATAATTGTATAAGTTATCAATAAACGAAAAATAGTAAAAACAGGTTTGTTTACCAAGGTTTTCGCTAAGTTGGTCTTCGACTTTAGCTCCTGTCGAGTACTTCTCGTCAAACAGATTTCCCCGTGCCGCCTGAGATGTTGGATAATCCACTTCTCGTAATTTCAATGCTATATAAGAGAATCATATTATGAATTTAAGATATGGAACTTTGAGAAAGACCTTTTTTGCAAAATACACTAGAAACTATTTTAATGCAAAAAATCGAATAAAACGAAATATATTTTTAGTACCATCCCTCTGCATAAGGAAGTTACATAATTTAATTCCTCTAAAACGAAACAAATAACTTAAAAATATATCCATTTAACATGAAAATTCGTATAGTCCCAGTAAAAAAGTATGCACGACATTTTCTTGGCTATCAAGAAATTTTCATACAAAAAAATCGGTGGCTGTGATTTTTAAATTAGCTTTCTTTATACAAAGCAAATAAATAGTCAGGCACTGCCAAATCTGGCGAACGTAAATGACAATTTGAGAATTTTGCAAAATTATTCACTGGCCAAAAAATTTGTTTTGGGAGCTCCATTGTAGCTCGGGTCATGTAGGCAGTAGCTTCTACATGTACTCGCATATGTATACATTCGTGTATATGTACGAATACACATATGAATACATTTTATATACACAATAACATTACATACATACGGTTCGGTGCATAAAACGCCTATAAAAAACATAAAAATTGCCCACATCAAAAACTGCCAACACAGAAAAATACACACAAAGAAAAATTATCATATTCACAATATTATAAATAAATATATATCTATGGTACTTGAAATTTCGCATACATCTTCTTAACATTTACGTGAAAATGTGCATTTTTTTCCATGTAGGCAATTTTCTGTCTGACATTTTCCTTGTGCGCAATTTTCGTGTGAGCTTTTTTCATGGGCGTTTTTCTGGTCAATATTACATATTCCCACAAAAAGTTCAAATTTATAGTCTCAATCTGTAAAATTTCAGGTTAATTGAAAATTTTTTAGACGTCCCCCATGTGGCAACCTGGTCTGCTCAAGCACATTTTTGAATGAGCAGACGAATTCTCTATGGTGATCTGCCTGGCAGCATACAGTAGGCTGCTGGGACGGACGGCATATTGGAGCCAGCAGACCTCTCACCATTGGAGTCAATGGGTGAGAGGTCAGAAGTGACCACTGTCCCCTCCAGGGGGAGTTGCCTGGAGGTATTAAATGGTTTGGTCAGCCATTTCATCTGGGCAGTGTGTTGGAGGCAGGAAACTGGAGAAGATCCACGATAGAGGTCAAGGTGGCCTCCATTTTCATCACTGTTTGCTTTGTTGGCCATTTGGCCATCTGTTGATTATATTGTGTTCTTGGCTGGTCAAGGAGACCAACCAATTCTGTAAATAACCACTGCATAATTTGTAAGTGAATAAATATATCTTGTATTTATTTATCTACTTCTGTGTCGTGTATGGTCATTTGGGGAGTACCGTGGGGATGGGGGAATTCACCGTCTGTTACTGGCTTGTTTCGGATGGTACTCGTGTCGGCTCGTGGTGTTGACTTGTTCCATCGTATCTGTTGAGGGAGGCTCAGTGGAAGCCTACACCACCCAAGGATTTAACCGTGAGGGGCCGCTACAGGTGTGATCCCGTCCCCATAAGGAGCCTGGTGCCGGGTAAGTTGGTTTTAATTACATGGGGTATTGTGATGGACCAGTCGGGTCGTTACACCCACAAGCTCCATAGAAAGTTAGGCTTGTAGCTCTGCGAAAGCAGTCAAAAGTGTTGGCAAGCTCTTGTATGTTGATTAGGGTGGAGCTTATTTTTTAAGTTTTGAAATTTGATCTTCTTACCCCCTCATTTTGTTGCAATATATGAATTAAAAATTCACAAAAAATATGAACACAATTGGACAATATTTAGGGATAGCTCAATGATGCTGAGGTTTCTGGTACTTGACAAGCTGTAGTCGATGGATAAAAACTGTGTAATATCATTCAGACATTTAGTAATAGATTGTATTGTCACAAATATCACAAATGTACATTGTACACCAGTCAGCAAAGGGCTTAAAAATCCAGATGCCTTAAAAGAGCATCATCAATTTTTTAAGAGCATTTCGAGCAATATTAATTAATTGCATATTGGAACTCATCATTGGTGCTGCATTCCATGTTTGTTTGGGACCAACATCCTCTTCTGGGGTTCAACTATCCAAGCGTGTCCAGGAACACTGGCGATTGGTTGACAAAGACAAGTACCAAACAGGCATTGCAAGTGATGATGTGGCTGGTCTTGCAAAAGATATTCGGGAGAGTGTCATCGAGTTTGCCCTAAAGCAATTAGAGCAGAATCAGCCAAGGGATGATTACAAGGAATTCCTGGAGTTAGCAATCATCTTTCTTGGTGCAGCTCCTACTAGAGGTGTGCACTTCATGTCACCCGGGCCCATGCATCATGCCCGCTGGATGTCGAAGGTAATCTATTCTCTGAAGGTCTGAATGTTCCAGTCCCAGTTTAAACTGACTCCACAAGAGGAAATTGGCCTGCTTCACATGTGTGTGATTGTTGTTCGTGAATACCTGAAGGCGTGGATGACTGCACCACTGGCTGCAAGTGCTCCACACAATGACATGTTGCTCCTGAAGTCCCTCTTGCAGTACTCAGCAATTCATCCTGCTATCTCAAAGGCCACATCAGCCAAGCTGCCTAACCACTTGTGGTATTTGTCTAAAGATCTCGTTGGCCTGGCTTTCTTCGATAGTCAGGTTAGTTCAGCAACAAAGAGGCTGATGGTGAAGGCTCTGGAGCAGGAAGGAACTCCAGACCAGGCAAAGTGCATCAATGTCAAACTGGACACCTTCAATGGCAAGAGCCTGGAAGTCTTTGCCAGTACAAATTGAAACAAACTATTTGAACTGATGGAGCTGCCCAACGAATTTCTCTCCGTGGATCCAGATGAGTGGGATGATCAAGATGGTTTCAAGCAGGCCTAGGAGACAGTGCACGCTTTGAAGGTGGTAAATGATCATGCAGAACGTGGAGTCACACTCATACAAGAGTTCAGTGGTTTCATGACACGTGATGAATCGCAGCTCCAGTTCTTGCTGCAGGTTGTTGAAGAGCACCATCGAGCATTCCCAGACAGCAGGAAACAGACTTTGGCAGAGGCTATAAATTAAACCTAAAACATAAACATTGGCAGACATTCTTGGACAATAGATAATAATTTTGCAGTTTATAATATTATTAGTGATTGCTGCAATTAAAGTGCTACTTGCAACAAAATCTCAGTTTTCATTCTTAATTCAGAAAATGTAACACAATACTACTGCATGTTTTAAACTTTGAAGCACTTGAGCTACTTCTAAATATAAATATTTGTTATTCAAACTTTTTGTGTAGTGCTTTAAGAATAAAAGGAACAACATAGAGGTGTAAGCCATTTAAAAATCATAATATTACATTTTCACTATTCCCTAAGCTCCACCCTAATGTTGATTCTTCTTCTTTAAGTGCCGTCCCTTATTCAGAGGTGGGCAATCACTTCTTTCAATGCAATCCTGTCCATAGCTATTCTTGCGATATCGGAATAACTTTTCCCTACCCATTGTCTGTGTTATTATGTGATATTCCATATAACAATTTATTTTATTATGTACTAGCAGAGATACCCGGCGTTGCCCAGAGCAAAATATGAAGGTACCCTGCCACACCATTCTTCTTGCTTGAATATTAATTACACACATACAACTTTTATTTTTATGTATGTTTATAGATATATAAATATATGTTGCATCCGGAATGTAGACATTTGCCCTAAAAAAACTTGCCCAAAAATTTACATTTACCCTAAAAACATTTGCCATAATACCATTTTTTGTTCTCTCTTTTCACATGGTGTATTGTCTTTCGTGGTTTAGTGTCGTTCTTTTGGCAGAGAAGTGAGAGGTTGTTGGTTCAAGTCCTGGCTGGGGTTTTAGTGCATTAATTTCTTCAACGCAAGGCAAGCTTATACTAGGATCAAGAAAAGTATTTACTCCAAATGTATTATCATGAAATGATCTCAATCTGAGACATTATACAGTGTGTAAATGTTTATAACGTTATAAATGTTTATAACATAACGTAAATGTTTATAACATGCGAAATTGTTTATAACACGGGCTGCACTTGATGGATTTACCTGAAATGTTCAACATTTTCATCCTATTATAAACGTTCTGCTAGGCAGAAATTTTTCTTAAAAAGATAAAAATTTAGAAAATTAAAAACTGGAAAATGGTCGTTTCATAAATATAAACGAACTAATGAACTTTTTACTTTTATTAACTGTAACATTAAAATTAACAAAGTATTCGACTGCCATGATGTTTTATAAATTAAAACATTGATTTCTACATACTTTAAACAATATTTATAAGAAAATTTACAAAAATACTGTTGTGTAATCATGGCAATCTGCTTAATCATTACGTACAATGATGTCCTAAAAGTTATGTGTAGGACTTAAGTCCGGGGACATGCCGGCCATTTGAGAGTGGTGATATTTTCGTTTCGTAACCATTCATTCCTTAGGTCACTGGAGTGAACTGGTGCATTTTCTTGCTGGAATACTAAGCTAACACTAGGGAATCTACTTTTGTCGGTTAGTAAACACTCTCATAATGTTGTCTGATAATAAACATTATTTTGGTTGAAATGAAGACAAAGCTACTCATTGCAAGGGGCACACTTTGCATATTGTTAGGCTTCCACCACCAAACTTTCGGAGGGGAAAAAATGTAATCTTGATGATTTTGACGTTTTTTCTTTTCTTAATATTAGAAGAATGTGAGAAATCACCACAATATTTTTCTAATTAACATTTAGTGTCTTTGGAATGAGTAGCTTAGTTTTTTCAAATGCATAGCTTAGGATTTATTTCAAAATAAACAAATATCATTGACTATCAGGCAATGTTGGGAGGATATGCACTGCCATAAAAACATCGATTCCCTAGCATTAGCTTAGTATTCCAGCAAGAAAATGCACCAGTTCGCTCCAGTAACCTAAGGAATAAATGGTTACGAAACCAAAATATCACCACTTTCGAACGGCCAATGTGTTCCCTCAACTTAAATCCTATAGAGAACATTTGGTAAATTATCATACATGATGATTAAGCAGATTGCCACGATTATAATACATTAGTAGAGCTGAAACGTGCCATTTTAGCTGCTTCGGGGAAGACTTTCTGTAAATTTGCTTAAAATTATTGTGTAGAGTATGTAGAAAAAAATGTTTTCAGTTAGAAAACTTTATTAATTTTAATGTTACTGTTGTGTTCAGCATGTTATTTTGTCACTATAACTAATAAAAGTGAAAAGTTTATTAGTACGTCTATAATTATGAAAGGGTCAATTTCCATTTTTTTTCATTTTTAGCTTTTTTAAAAAAAATTTCTGCCTAGCAGATTATAATGCTCAATCAAGTGTAACTTACGTTATAATCAATTTCTGGGATGCATCTATATATATGAAACGCACTATCACAGTAATCACACCCGTCAAAGATGGGCTTTCTTTGTAGTTTGTAATAAAATACCTTGTTACATGCTAAAACATGTAACAAGGACATCTGGTTCCGGTGAAGTAAGAAGTTACCAAGAAGAAGAATCGTCGCTGGACCAGCCGACATGATTATTTTTATATTAATTTTTGATTTCTAGTCGTTACTCATTTTCTTAATTCATTCATTTTAAAACTTTCCATTTTTAGAACTACCCTTTACTACTTTTTAGTATTCACTATTCTATACAAATTAATGTTAAAATTATAATTATTAAAACATATTATTTTGTGTTTATTTTACTTGGGAATCAAAGCTACAGCCCACATTTCTATAAATCTAGATGAATATAGCTGCAATCTCTAGAAAGCTAGTTTCTTTTATTTATGTACTTTTGTTGCTGCCTTGTGCACATCTTTAGTAGAGTGATTTTGCATTGTTTGTATGTTACTTCGTTTGAAACACCTTTTAGTTTTAATAAATATAATTAGACACTCACTGGGAAGCTGTTTTAAAGTAATTATAAAAAGTTTCGATTTTGAGACACACAGGTTGATTATCCAATGTACTATGTATGATCAATTGCTTTAAAACCTGCCAATAATATGTAACAATATATGACTAGCGTTAGCCCAGTAGTATTTGCAGTGAGCATGCGCATTTGTATCTTATCGTCTTGTATAGGAAAGTGATGGCAAGTGGAAACTACGGTGCCCCTTACAGGACATGGGAAACAATAAATTAAAAGAATGCTACTCTAATGTGTTGACATAGTATCTCAATATTTTGAATTACTATCTCAATATATGGACTTAGTATCTCAATATATGGACGTAGTATCAATATATTGACTTAGGTTAGGTTTGGTTTGGTTAGGCAACTATACCTAACCTAACATCACCTAACCTTACCAAACCTAAGTCAATATTGTACCACCCAGCAACTTGCGATCCCGCCAAAACCATAGACCAGGGGGGTAAGCAACTCATACTTGTCCCTCCCTCCTCTCCTAATTAATATTCTAGTGTTGGATTGATGATCTCAGGACCATGGTCACTTGGACCTGGTTACACCTCGTGGTGTACACAGGTCCAAGGTATAAAAGGACCATGTTCCTCTTTGTTCACTGCCCTTACTTGCTCAACTTTTGTATTATGAAGATTCTTATATCCGTACCACATCATGGGCCCGAGGACGCACCTTTGATAATAAGATTCATCCTTGTAAACTTAGTGTTTTCATACAAGGATGAATAGTGTTTATAATGGAAAACGGCATTGTCTACTTGTTATGAAACTAACACTTCTCTAAACAGGCCAGAGACACCATAAGGCAAGCAGACATACAGATCCTGGAAGAGCTACAGCATCTTCAAGTGGTAACAACAGGAAGATGCATATCAATGTCAACCAAGAGGGATGGCCACCATCCTTCTGCAAAGATTACACCCCCGCACAGAAGGATGATCGCAATCGATCTCCATCCGACTATTTCCGTAACTCGAATCTTCTTCGTGCGGTCACCGTGCGATCAGGAGAAGAAACGAGTTGCAAAAAACATCATCATCAAGCTGGTAAAATTATAAGGTCGACGTCAAAAGCTCACAATATATTGAGATAGTATCTCAATATATTGAGATACTATCTTAATACATTTGGATACTAAGTCAATATATTTAGTTAGTATCTCAATATATTGACTTAGTAGCTCCATATTTTGACTTAGTATCTCGATATTTTGACTTAGTATCTCGATATTTTGACTTAGTATCTCAATATTTTGACTTAGTATCTCAATATTTTGACTTAGTATCTCCATTATTTGACATATATATATATATATATATATATATATATATATATATATATTGACTTAAGGTTAGGTTGAGGTTAGGTTAGGTAACTATACCTAACCCAACCAAACCTAAGTCAATATTGATAGTATCGCAATATATTGATACCTGTGTGCAAAAAAAGCCAAATTAATTTTATTTTATTAATTTTAATTTAATTTTGTTAATTTTCGGCAACTTCATAGGGCTAATATAAGATGGCGCTGTAACTCTGCAATCACTTTCCTATATAAACTGATAAGATACCAAAGCGCATGCTCACTGCAAATACTACTGGGCTAACGCTAGTCAATATATGTACATGTATGTCAATACTAATGTAGAAAATCAGGCATTCTGCAAAATCACTAGGCGATCAGAAAAACCACCATATTGCTAGTGAGTGCACAATTCAACACATTTTAGGCAATTTGCGGAATTGCTAAAACAAACAGACAATCTGCATAAATGCTAGAGACAATGTGCAGAATACCTACCCTTTTAGACAATGTGCACAATGCTTACATTAAACATGCAATATGCAAATTCACCGATTAACTAGGCAAAGTGCAAATAATCAACTAATGTGTTTGTGAAGAATGCCTTGAACCACTAGGGAATTTGGAAAGATACTAGCATTGTGCACAATGGCATGCTAAAATTTTAGGCAATGTGCATAATGATCAACCTGCTAGTCAATGTGCAATTTGTGTGCCATGTGAATTAGCATATTGCCTGTTTAATGTAAGCATTATGCACATTGTTTAAAACGGTAGGTATTCTGCACATTGTCTAGCTTCTTAGACTTTAAGCAGATCGTATGTTTGTTTTAGTAATTCTGCAAATTACCTAAAATCTGTTGACTTTTGCATAGTCACTAGGAATTTGGTGGCTTTCCACATTGAATAGTGTTTTTGCAGAATGCAATGCCTCAGGCAGTAAAATATATACGAGATACTCAGAAACATTTCACAAAAATACCTGGATGTTCCGTCTTATGTAGTGCAGGCTTCTGAACCTTTATAGTTTCCACCGTTGATGATAAGCCAGTTGTAGTCGTATTTTCATAATCAAGTGGCTTTCTATCTGTGGACGTTTCAGAGGTCTTTGAGAAGCGATTCATAAAACCGCCAAAAATGCTCTGTTTATCACAATTTGGATAATAATAAAGGTAAACATCAATTAGTAAAAGAAACATTTTAGAATGGAAGTTTCGAATTGACCATATTTATGGTAAGGTATTTCATTACAAATGAGTTATTCTGATAGCTAACTGGTTACAATCTGCCTCAAAAACTCAAGCACGCTATTTATCAGTCATTCCATATAATATCATATCGAAAAAAGTGATATTTTCAACCTAACCATCTTGCATTTTTATGAAATTTTATACTTGTACTATGGCAAAAAAGAGACTAAAACTTTTTTGCAATATTTGTAATAGTTAAAAAGTTAAGCAAAATCTCAGTTGCCACACTTCACACCACAGGTCTAGGGTTCTAACGGTTCTTACACAAATTCAGTGATTTGAGCACGTGCTATGAGTGTGCCAGTTCATTAATTCAATATAAGCGACAAATGAAACATTTTTGTTAATTTTAAAAATTCATAACTTTAAAACCTGTAAAGTATAACATATTGTAACGAATCGCGATATTCAGAATTCATACCCACCCTGTATAATCGACAACTTTAATAGACAGGTGTCTCTAGTCATGCTTGGAGGTGACCGGGAGTTCGTCAAGATAACACCTCCCTGCTCACCAGGATGAGAAGAAGGACAACAGGCCTGTATCATCTATTTCAACAGGACGTATCCTGGCAAAATCAATGATGCAGAACTCTTGACCAAAGAGAGAACCTGTGGAGCTAAACGAATGGATGTTTTAACGTTAAAGTATTTAAAGTATTTCGAATCACCTTTAAGTTATTTAATCTAGTCTTATAGAGTTCATTGTTTCAAGTTACATAGCCACTAGACCAAATTCGACTATATCAGACGATATTGGACTGAGGCCATCGGTAAGGTTTGCTCACCAGCTACGTTTTCTACTTCTAGACTCCTGAGGTACAGACTCTTGTGTCCCTGGTACTTAAGTAGCAACACAGCTGCCAATAGAGTGAAAGACTTAAGTATCAATACTCAACTGACACATTCAAACGGCAACTCGAAGTCTTTCTGAGGGCCTGCAAAAACGGGAGTGTTACAATATGGTTCTTGCAACAAAAAAAAGTGCTAAAAGTACTTTAATATGGTATTCGTGCAAGGCCTACTCCGCCCTCACATGCCAAAAAAAACTAGGGTCAAAAGTGACATTGAATTCGTTCTTAGTATTGTCAATTTTTATCTACATGTATAATATGGGCTCAATTATAATTGAAACTAAAAATTTATTAAATACACATTAATGTAACCAACTTACTCACCAAAGTTGAAATTTTACATGTAAAAATGTGCAATTTCGATTGAAGTTTTTTTATTTATATTGAAACGATCAGTACAGGAGCGCTCCTGGCTCACTTAGTTTTTTGTGGATCGTTTGTTTTTGTTTGTAGATTGGCCTGGAACTTTGTCAACCCTCTGTACTGATGTACAGAGGATTGACCTAGTTCTCTCAGCTGACAACGCCAATATCCTGTCTTGGGTCACCTCTTGGGTCTTGGGTCTCTTTCTCTCCCAGTCCCACCCCTTAATACAAAAAGATCATGCTGATAAGCAGTAGCATTAAGTCAATGGGGTTGTATTTTTCTTGGAAAATTATTGTTGTTATAGAATGAATCATCTTTCTATATTTTGGTGACCACTGGTCAATCAAATTGATTGGCCAGTTTGGTTTTTCATTTCGATTTTGCCCAATCAGAGAATACTGAGAAATGGTTCTGAGTATCCTCTTTTTGGGTATAAAAGGCCGTGTATTTTTGTGTAAAAAAAAGACTGAAGCAGTCTGTAAATAGAGAATCTATGCCCAATTTGGGATAGACCTCAAGGAATAGAACTGTAAATAAACGAATGTTATGCTTTAAAATTACCAAGTCTAATTTGTTATACTTAATGGGTAGAACGAAAGTTCTCAAATCATCTTCATCTCGAATCATCAATCCGGGTGAAAACCCGGATCAACACTTCTAGATGCAACTTCAAGGGACAGCACGATCAACTAGCTTTTAACGGGCGAAAGCCCGAGGGGTAGTGTAACGACCCGACTTGGTCGCTACAATACCTACAGCAAATTCGAACCAACTTACCGTCGCTTGACCTCCTTGGGACGGGTCGAAGCGCTGGCCAGCCCTCCTCTTGTACCCGTCCGTGCCACGGGTAGCGCCGGTCGGAGGTCACGTCCCTCGCCGCACGTCGTCGGACGAAAGACCGCCGAACAAGACGAGGTATATCCACGGTAGATCCCCGATGGATCCTACCGTGGCACCGCGCGCGAAGAACCGGCCGACATGCCGGAAAACATGACGGACAGGATGGTGATGGTGTCGGTGAAACTCCCCACCGGAACCCCCACCCTCCACGCGGTAACTTCCCCAGTATTATTAATGATAATAATAAAGACACGGACACCAGTGGTTAAGAGAGTGAAAATAACGAAGATAATTTATTCACAAGAATAAACAAGTAAAAACACTCACTGTAATGAGATGCAATATAGATGTATCTCCTGGCTAATCCAGCCAGGAGAGGAGGTCATTGACCTCTTGCACAAAGGCAAACAAAAGATGAGTGGTGGCCATCTTGGCCACCTGCTGATAAGATGAGAGCATCCACACTTCAAACATGCACTCAGCATGAGGGTTTACTTTCCACTGTCCAGTATACAATGGCCGCCGCCATTATATACACCCCCAGGCTGCTCCACCTGGGGGAGGACAGGGACCCTTGCTGGCCATTTTGTCGTCTGCTTGGCAAAGAATTTGACAAGTGCCTAGCAGACGACATGGGTTTTAGTTCTGCACCAAAAGGAGCAGAACTGGGTCGTCACAATCCTCTCAACTTCCCTGATCCGCCCCGGGATCAGGTCGGCTGAGCCAGCAAGGATTGCGCCCATGACCCCCACTCAGTTTCAGACTGATTTCTTCGGTGGTGGATTCATCGGAGCCACCATCCACTCCGACATCCACCGACGTATCCACCACGAACACATCCGGGTGTTTCTCCACCCGAGACTGACATCGAAATCAGTCCCCCTGAGTCTTAACACCTCCTGCTGTCGAAACGCTTCGATGGCAAGTGTGTCAAGTTGCGGACTCTGCCGAAGAGTCCGACTTGTCAGAAGGTCTACGAGGGCGGCCGCGGGATCGGACACGCTACCTCGTAGAGGGTGGGTGACAAATTCTCCCACCATTCCTTCTAAGTCGCAGCCAAGGAGACGCTGGACGTATGGGGCCGCGAGCTGGGCTATACGTACGAGCCCAGCTCCTGTCCCCACCACGTCTAGAACAGCAAAGCATCTCCTTACCGGGTTGACGACCAGCAACACCGGATAGTCCGTACTGCCAAATGCCAGCACATAGCGCATGGCAAATGACGGCAACGACGGCGTCCACGGAACTGGGAGTGGCTCCCCAGACGATAGTATCCGTCGTATTGGTACCCCTCCATTCCCGGCTGGTCCTGCCACAGACCAAGCCGGTTATTCAGAAAGACCTCTCCTTCTGAATACGGAGGCTCCGCACCAAAGCGTCGACCCTCGCCCTCGGGCTCAGGAGACTTGGCTCTTTCTTCCGGTCCCAGGGCCGCAAAGACCCCATCATCGGGACCCGGAGAGAAGGGTGTCCTTCCTACGGAAGGCACGGGACCACGTTTGGCGGGAACGTCATTTTTCCCCGCCGGGCTGCCCCCACCGCTAGGTAACGGTGAGCTGACCCGGTGGAGAGTTCCCACCGACCGGACTAACAAGTTCGGTACCGCCACCACCTTCGGGGAGGATGACGGTATACCGAGAACGTCTCGCATTGACCGATCATCCATCCGCGCCGTCGTGCTATGACGGGTATGGTGCGGTTGGCTCCCGGCCGACACGGCCGCACCGTGTCGGGACTCCTCCTCCTCGGTCCCGATACTTCCACCACCACCAGTCCCCTGGGACCCACGGGTGGAAGCTTTCGGACCTCCCTTCTTCTCATGATGGGCCTTCTTGCCCTTCTTTTTCTTTTTCTTCTTTTCATGAGAAGAAGGTTCACCGTGCTGTGAGCTGGACGCACCAAGGCTCGCAGACTTACCGGGCCGGTCAGTCTTAGGAGGGTGGTTAGTCCCCTTCGAGTGACCGGACTTACTAGTCGCAGACTTTCCAGCCGCAGCTGTACTAGTCTTTGAACCAGTTCCCGTAGCCGAACCGACGGTCGAGGATGCTCGTGTCGCCACGAAGCGTCCCTTTCCGTCCCGGGGAAGATTTCTCTTCTCCGGGGCAAGGGTCGGCTGACCCTTGCCACCAACAGGTTTAACTGCCGCACCTTGGTGAGGTGCCTTGGCAGCTTGTATCGCCCCCCCTCTGGGCGATACGCTGTTGGCCAGCAGCCATGGTGGCACTCGGAATAGGAGTGGCACCAACTCCGACGGGAGGTTCCCCTGTTCTGAGCGGGTTCCTGGCATCAGCGTCCCGCAGGGGCGGAAACTGAGAGGCCTGGAGCTCAAACTCCCGACGGCGTGCAGCCTTCTTGTCCCGCAGGACAAGGGCAGCACATCTGGCCGCTTGTGCCTGGTGGTACCACAAGCGGTCCTCCTGGCTCCACTTTCCTTTGGGAAAGCCGGCCGGACCTCCACGAGAGGTCTTAGCCTTCTTTCCCACCGGATTACTGGCCAAAGGTGGGGTGAAGGGGCGGGGACGTTTCTGTCCCTGACCACCACCACCACTGGCGTGAGCGCTCTTCCTCGGAGCGGGAGGAGAAGGCTGATTGGCCTTCTTTTCCGCTCTTCGGTCCCTCTTGGGAGTTGCAGACTGCCAGCTTGAACAGCCAGCCTCCGCTTCGGTTGGTCCCGAAACCGGAGGCTGACCAACAGGCCAGGCAGCACCAGCAGCTCCCTCAGGATGAGCTGGCGACACAGGGAGAAGACCCACTGCCGGCGTAAACTTCGCCAAGGCAGCCTTCGTCCGCTCCAACTGTGCCTCCCTCTTCGCCAGG
This sequence comes from Brachycybe producta, assembly GCA_036925085.1. Lineage (NCBI taxonomy): Eukaryota > Metazoa > Arthropoda > Diplopoda > Playtdesmida > Andrognathidae > Brachycybe > Brachycybe producta. The sequence continues at coordinate 4,499,210 of JAUPFP010000019.1, forward strand.
GCTTTCATCCTGGCGGTGTACCGAGCAGCTCCGGACTTCTTTTTGGATTTAGAACTGTCCTTACGGAACTGCTGGGTAGGGTACTCCCCAACGAAGTAGCGTTTCCCATCCGACGCCAGGAAACCACCTGACGCCGTTTGGTACTGTGCGGCTTCATCCTGCCTTTCCAGACAGGCCGCTTCTGCCTCCCCAACAGGGTCGACCGGAATTGGACTGCCCTTCCGGGCTGGAGTACCCTCCTGGGATCCGGTCACAGACCGTTTACCCAGGGAGCCTGATCTGCTCCCTTCAGACTCCGAAGAGTCCTCTGAAGAGAGGATCCGTTTTCCTCGCCACCGCCTGGAGACGGGCACCACATCATCTTCCATGGTGTCCATCTCCGCCTCCGTGTCTATGACCAGGGTTCCTCCCAAGGAGGCATCCCTGCTTCCCTCAGCCAGGCTAGCCAATTCTAGCCGGCCTTGGTCCGCCGGAGGATCACACTTCGCCAAAGAGGTAGCCGCCAAACCAGTGGCCACCTCTTCGACGGGCGTGCTGGCCCGCACCGGCTCACCAACCGCCGGGATCTCCATGGCTCCCAACCTAATGGTCGCCCTCGGAGAACCCACGGTGGGAGGCGGTGTCAACCGTCCCCAAACAGACCCATAGTATAGACGGGTCCGAGGGGACAGCTGGGTCACCACAGCATCATCAGCCAATAGCAGACCCAAAGGTCCGCCGTCGGCCAAGTCAGCTATGGCCCGACCCAAAGAGTCCGGGGAGCAAGCGGCATCCGACTCCAACAGCTCTGCATCCCCCGGATGCAAAGAGCTGAGGGAGGAGGAACCGCTGCCACCCCCGCCAGTTTTGTCCTTCTCCGCCGTGGCTACCTGAAAAAGATCAAAAAACATGGTAAGTATTTGACCTACTACGGTAGGAAACATTTTCCACGGACCAAAACCGCGAAAAAATGTTTTCCGGCTGGGCAGGCACCGTGGTACACGGCCAAAGCCGTCCCCAACGGTAATTGCACGGTCGGAACCGGCCAAAAACATTTTTGGTCGGTCCAAATTCCGTAATTTTACGTTCGGTAACTTGGGCGGTGATTTCCACGGTAAATCACCGTAGGAAATCCCGTTTCCACCGTGCATATCCCGTGACCCACGGTAAAAACCGTCCTTCACGGGACTCGCACGGTCGGAATCGGCCAAACAAGTGTTTGGACCGTCCAAGCCTGGCACCGACAATTCAGGCTCCTTGGGGAGTGGTTTACACGGACAACTACCGTGCAAAACCACTTTCCGTCCGTTAGAACACCGTGGATCACGGTCGGAACCATTTTCCACGGTGGTTTCACGTACAGAACCGTGCAAAAACACCTTTTCACTGTCCAAACTCCGTAGAACTTGGTCTCCACCAAGTCCCACGGTGTTCTGACGGTAAAACACCGTGTTATGCACGGCCCCATTGGCGGTAGCATCACCATCAAAATTGTTACGGTGATGCCTCCACCAAAACCACGTGTTCAAGCGGTCAATGACCGCTTGACACACCCAACAGCAATAAAAAAATACTGCCAAAGGGCAGGAAAAGGAAATTCCCCTTTGGGGACTTACTTGTTTCTTGTAGCATCCAATTTGCCTGAGTCTTTGCCGTTCTTTCGGTGAAACAGACGTTTTTTCTTAAAAATAGCGGCAAACGACCGTCTCCTTTTTAATTTAACGACAAGATGGCGTTTAGCCGCTAGTTTGACCAATGGAATGGCTAACAGCGGCGGCTTGGCGGCTTACATAACATTAGCCGCCTCCATTGCTGTTACCATAGGGATTCTACAGTCGTCTGTCACAATAGGAGCAGATACACAGCCTGAATCTCTATGGAAAGACCCAGGAGAGAGATCTTTAGGGGGAATCACTGCTGCAGACTCCTCTTCGAGTTTGCAGCTGGGAACTGTGGATTTCTCCACCCAGCTCCCCCCTGAACAACCACCATCTGTCCGTGACAGACAGGCGGCGCCCAGTCCAGGGGTCACTGTGCTCCCAATCCTTATTTCCCCAATTCAGGTCCTCATCCCACAACAGAGAATGACCTGCTCTCTCCCACCAGGACAGGGACTTCCAAAGTCCCTGCACCACCCTGGTGCCACTTGGAGCTTCAGAGGAAGCTTGCATAACCTCAAAGGCCCTGGGTTTCCTCGGACGGAGGTAATACCGGGGCCGAGGTGCTTCCTCTGCCTCAGAGTCAGTTGACTCCACCACCAAGCTAGGCTGGCCAGAAGGTCCCGGAGGGACATCATCCCTCCTCTCACTTCCAGTTGACCCAGACTCGGCATCACTGGACCCTTCGGAGTTCGATGAGGTTTCCGAGCCACCTAGGCCATCTTCCTCACGAACCCCACATGTGGGAATGTACGGCTTCAAGTTATCAATGTGAAACCGGTCCCGCACCTTCCGACCATACCCATCTACGGATTCTGTCTCGTAGACCAGGTCGGAAACCTGCCGGACCACCGTACCCAGTTCAGCCTTGTAAGCGAAATTCCACTTCTTGGCTTGACCGAGCTTCCCAGCCATGTCCCTTATCCAGACCTTATTACCAGGCTGGTATCGGGGTGGCTCCACCCGGCCGGCGTCATACCGACTTTTGTCTGGCTTGAGCGGCCGCCAAATTTTGACGAGCACGCTCCTCCACGGCTTGCTGGTCGGGCAAGTCACGGACCGGACCGTTAGGAAGGAGATTGTCAATCCCCAACCTAGGCTCACGACCAAACAACAATTGGTACGGAGACACTTCCGTGCTCTCCTGCACCGCAGTGTTGTAGGCCCACATGGCGGGCCGCAATTTTTCCCACCAATCACGTTGGTCCTTGAGGGGATCAAGGTAATGCTTGATGGTTTCCATCACGGTCTTGTTCGTACGCTCCGTAAGCCCATTAGCTTGCGGATGGTACGCCGTCGTGAAGTGCTGCGCTATATTATAGCGCTCCCGGAACTTTCGCAAAATCTTGCTACAGAACTGGGATCCACGATCCGAGATGAGAGTAGTCGGTGTGCCATACACCGACAAGATCTCATCTTTCAGAAACTTGACAACACAAGCGGCCGTAGCCCTTCGTACTGCCTTTGCCACGCCGTACCGGATGAAGTAGTCCACCATAATCAATACATATGTGACTCCACCCACGGACGCGGGAAAAGGCCCAACGAAGTCCATTCCCCAGGCATGAACCGGGTACTCAGGAACTATGGGTTGCAAGAATCCTTGAGCTCTTGCGAACTGTCGTACTCTCTGACACACTAAGCATGACTTAACATACTCCACCGTGTCACGTTTCATACCTAACCAGTAGAAACGAGTACGCATACGTTGGTAGGTCTTGTACACTCCGAAGTGACCAGCTTCGGAGCTATCGTGCAACTTCCGCAAACAGAAGGCTTGACACGACCTCGGCACAACCAACACAGTTCTCGTACGATCCTGAATGGATTTGATGGCATACAACAGTTTGTCTGCCACCACGAACTTGAACCTTAAGTCCGAGTCGGGGTCGGTGGAGAGCTCACACTTCACCTTGGAGCACCAACTGTTGTTGGCCTGCTCCATTACCCAATCAACCTCAGACCGGATCCGGTAAATCACCTCACCCACGTCGGCTTCGACGTGTTCAGGCAAAGAAGGATCAACAACTTCATTCACCGGATACCGACTCAGACAGTCAGCATCCTCGTGAAGTTTCCCCTTCTTGAACTGAATCTTATACCGGTACTCCTGCAACTGCATTTGCCAATGCCCCAACCTGCCTTGCAGGTTTTTGGCAGTCTGCAAATGACAGAGCGCATGTTGATCTGTTACGATCACAAAGTCCCGGTTAAAGATGTAAGGTCGGAATTTACCCACGGCAAACATGATCGCCAAGCATTCCTGCTCGGTGACACTATACCGTGTTTCCGGTCCCTTCATGAGACGGCTAGCGTAGGCCAGAACCCGAGGAGCCTTGTCCTCAGGTAGCTTCTGGTATACTACGACACCTAGACCGTACCCACTAGCATCGGTGTGAATTAACACCTCACCACGTGGATCATACATGGTGAGCACCGGTGCTTCGGTTAAAAATGCCTTTAACCGCTCGAAAGCTAGACCACACTGCTCCGACCAGTCAAAGGACGCATCCTTCCTGGTCAGATCATGCAGTGGTCTTGCGATCTTGGCAAAGTCCTTGATGAACCTACGGTAGTCGCCGGCCAGTCCAAGAAAACTTCGGACGGCGGTCACCGTTGTAGGGACATCGAACTCTTCGACTGCTCTTACGAGTCCCGGGTCCGGAGCAACTCCCTCGGCACTCACAATGTGACCGAGATATTTGACTTTGTCAAAACCGAAGAAACATTTCTTCGGCTGGAGTTTCAGCTCCGCCCCTCGTAACAGTCTCAGGACAGTACTCAAGCGTTCGAGAAACTGCTCAAAGGTGCTCCCAAAGACGATAATATCGTCTAGGTACACCAAGCAGCTCTCCCACTTGTGTCCCGCCAACAAGAGGTCTAACGCTCTTTGCATAGTGGCAGGAGCATTACAGAGTCCGAAAGGCATTTTTCGGAACTCAAATAGACCTTGAGAGCAAATGAATGCTGTCTTCTCAATGTCTTGCTCCGCCATCCTGACCTGCCAGTAACCACTAGCAAGGTCTAAGGTTGCGAAATACTTCGCCCCAGCAAGTGAATCGAGGGCATCATCGATGCAAGGTAACGGGTACTGATCCGCCTTAGTTTGGGCATTCAGTCGCCGATAGTCCACGCAAAAACGAAAGCCACCATCCTTCTTGCGAACAAGCAAGATAGGGCTCGCGTAGGGACTATGCGAAGGTTGGATTACCCCTGCATCCAACATCTTCGCTACCTCTTCTCTCTCGATTGCACGAGCCGCCGGAGCGGTTCTTCGCAATCCTTCACGCACCGGAGGTAACCCACCGGTATCAATAGTGTGTTCGACGAGCGGGGTTTCCCCCAGCTCTGTATAATCGAACGCAAAATGATCACGGCGTTCTAGCAGGAACTCCCGAAGCTGTGCCGCCTCCTCAGGCTTCAGACTAGGTCCGATTTTAAGGCACTCTTCGAGAGTGGGTTTGACTTCCGCATTGAGGATCCGGCGACCTTTCTTGGTTGCCCCTCTCAACTTAGGCGGAAGCCCCCCTGGTCGACCATCTCCATGAGTGGGGTCTCCCCCTCTCAACTTAGATGGAACGTCCAGTCCCACCAATAGGGCTGCCTCCACAGCTTGAGCTGTCGCCACACCCTCCCCTGTTTCCAGGGCAATGGGTACGTCGGCGACGTTCTCAAGCCAAATGTCGCAAGAGCCTTCCTCTGTGGCTTCGGCAATTCCTGCCACTGCCAACAGACCACGGCCTCCTAAGGCTTTACGATGGGGCTCAACGAGAAGCAGCTGTCCAGGGCCAGCATGCTCTATCAAGCTCACGGAAACTACCTTCCGCTCATGAGCTGATAACCATACGTTCTGCAACAGTCGCAGGGACCAAACTTCCCCACTCCTAATTGGAGAACTGGTCTCGGCAAGCGTGGGTGACACAATGTCAACTCACCCATCCACCTTTTCAGGCTCCGCAGGCATACCTTCCGGGAACCCAAAAGGAGGAAGTAGCACCGGCTCCACAGAATCGTGAAGCCTCGCCAACGCCTCCAACACCGAGTTCAGAAGTTGTACCGAAGTACCCTGCGCAGCCTGGACGGCCAGTGCGGCATGAAGAGCATCTGGATGTGCATTCCAGATGTCTTCCCGGAAATATACTTTCCGGCTCACGACGTCCAACATTAACCCAAACCGGGAAGCCAGGTCAACACCTATTACGGCTTCCCCTTCACCCTCAATGAGGAGAAGATGGGTATGTATGGACCGCCCGTGGATTGACATGTCCACGTACATGACTCCTTCTATCTGGATGGAGTACCCGCTTATGCCCGTCAGGAATGAGGGGAGGCTAACCTCCTGCACCGGTAACTCCATCTCCCGTGCCACCGACATGCTCATTACCGATACTTCGGCACCGGTGTCGACGATCGACTCAACCAGCCGACCATCCATCGACACCAGAACACGCGGTGCCCCTCGCAAGTAAGCACGGCTCTGTAATTCTGGAATGGGCAACCGTCGTTGCCCGACATTACTTCTCTGAGCCTCATCCGTCCTTCCGTCCCCAGGGGACAGTCGTACCGGATGCTCAGGGGCCTGGCTTCCAGTCTCCACACCAGGAGACCCACCAGGCCTGGGCGACAGCATGGGCGCACCAACGCTCGAAGCCCTTGTAATGCCCGTACCATTCGGACCTTCCTCCCCCTCATCAGGGATGAAAGGTGCCACCCAGCTCTCCAGCCGGGCAAGCGCAGCTTCCAGTGTGGGGCTTGGCTCCTGAAATACCCACTGGGTAATTTCTGGGTCCGCAGACCTAGCCAGAGGCACCCCTGTGTCATGCAGGATACCCACATATCTGGAGACTGCCCGAAGGTACGCTCCTTCTTTACTTCGCCGGCTTTGCCGGACACCTGAGTTTGCAAGCATTACCGGTCGACTGCAGCTCAGTTCTGCAGGGACCGGCGCCGGTTTAACGAGGGCGGGCCCTCGTTTCTGGCAACAGGTAGATAGAACATCTGTCCATCAATGACGGTGGACAGATACTCCCGGCCCTGCAGTACCACGGGTGCTAGACCCGGCAGGTACTGCACCACTGGGCTTTCGCCCGGTGGTACTCGAGCAACCTGTCCTTGGGCAACTGCCCTCGGACAGTCCTTCCTAAGGTGACCCATCTGGTTACACCGAAAGCATGGACCTGGTTGCCTACGAGTAGGACCTCCACCTCCAGCCGTTTGGCTGGAACTTGACGGGGCTGCTGTGGACTTATTTCTACCCTGGCTCTGCCGCTTCGTCTTTCTTCCCTTCTGCCCTCCGGTCTTGGCAGTAGCTCCGTCCGATTTGGACGGTGCCGCTGCCTTCACACCCGAAGAGGTAGAAGTAGACGTAGCAGAGCCCTTGGGCTTTGCCACAGCACCAGAGACCTTAGCCGTAGCCTGGGTCCCTGGTACCGACAAGGTACGGGCAGGTAACGCTCCCGCCGTAAGCATGTCGGCCTCGACCAACATTGCCTCGGTGGTAAAGTCCCTGACCGTCTCAGCTTTCGATCCCCAGAGAGGTCTGAGAATCTCCGGCTGCAGTTTCTTCTTATACCGGAGGAGTCGACAAGACTCATCCTCACCAGGAGAAACTCGTTCTGCTAGCTCAACAAAGCGCCAGTAGAATGCCTGGAGTGATTCCGCAGGCCCTTGCTTCATGGCCTCGAAACGGTCGAAACAGGCCTGAGCCTGATTCTTCGTCCCAAAGCGGTGAAGCATAGCCTGCCTCAACTCCGGCCAGGTCAGGTTCGGCTTGAACTCCACCAAGCAGGCGTAATGTTCCTCAGCCGGACCATCGAGCAGGTACGTAAAGAAGAAACTGCACCTGGCCTCATCCGTCCAGCGCTGAGCCCGAGCTTTGGCTTCGAACTGCCGGAGAAAAGGCGTAATGTCCTCTCGTCCATCATACCGGATGAATGAGTGAACCGGGTTAAAAAACCCAAACGCCTGAATCTCCGACGGGACAGCCGGTGCAGGCGTCCACGGCGCGGTACTTACCCGCCGTGGTGCCCTGCTCCGGTTCCCCGAAGTCTCAGCATCGGGTTCAGCATCCTCGGGTTCCACCAAGTGGACCCGTGGTCGCTGAACGGGCGGAGGAACTCCCCGACCGCCTCCCATAGGAGCGGTCCGAGTTCCTCCACCTGGAGGCACCCGCCTGGCCGGAGCCAGCGGCACCTCCCTACCTGCACCTTCCCGGTGCACGGGCGACGGTGTGAACCGAGGTTGCGACCGATGGAGCCGCCCGATCCCTGGGGAAAGATGACCCTGCCATCGCAGTTCATCAATCCCCCTGGCAACCTCACGGAGCTCCTCCTCAGTCATCGACGCCAACCATGACGTCGTGTTCACTGAGGGTGGCCCCGGGGTCCCTACCACCTCTCCCGCTAAGGGATTACCTCCCCGTCCAACCGGACGGGAGGCGGTGGAGGTTAACAGGCCGGCCATAGGCCGTACGCCTGTCCCAGTCGGGGTCGGTAACCTTCCATCACCACCGTCTGCCGGTGCTCCACCGGAGACAGTGTCCCGACGGTGCGTCCGCACCGTCACAAAGCCTCCAGCCGGAGGTTGGTCCGTAGGTTCAACCTCTACGACACCTTCCTCCGTGGAATCACCGGGTGCGTTCCCGCCAACAGCACCCTCAACAGGGTGCAGCCCCTCCGGCCGCCTTCCACGGCCGACGGTGCGGGAACGCAACTCCAATCCTTCCAACAAACTGCTTCCCCGACCAGACATCGGGAAAACAGGGTCTTGGCCGATTTCGTCCGTGCGAACACGGGCAAAACTGGCCACCACTTGTCGGAAGAAACTCTACCGTAAAATACGGTGAATTTACGGACCAAAGTCCGCAAAACACCGACAATTAACGGTAGAACCGTAAACTACCGCAGTTTCACGGACAAAGTCCGTGTCCCACGGTTAGATTTACGGTGGAGTTCCTTCTTACCGTTTTCGACAGGTGATATACGGACAACCGTCCGTTATTCAACGTCTATTTGCGGTAACAAGCCCTTTCACCGTCCTAGAACGGAGATACACAGACAACGGTCCGTAATCTGCCGTCCACCAATGGTGAAACTGTCTTCTTACCGTGTTCGAACGGTGAAACACGGACAAAAGTCCGCAATCCACCGTCTACTTACGGTAAAACTTGACCGTAACCCGGTTTTACCACGGTATCACGGACAAAAGTCCGTGTCCCACGGTATAACACCGGTAAACCTGGCCGTAGACGGGTTTCCGCCGCAGTTCCACGGACAAAAGTCCGTGCCCTACGGTGTACTACCTGTCTACCGGACAAGCTACGGTAAAGTTACCTTTTCACCGGGTTCTACCGGTCCTGCACGGTAAATCACCGTGCTACCGGTATACTGACGGTGAAAATGACCGTTATCCCGCGTTCGGACGGTCCTGCACGGTCAACCACCGTGCCCACCGTCCTATTTACGGATAACCTAGGGCTTTCCCCGGTGACCACCGCGGTATCATGGACAACCGTCCGCGTCCCACGGTCCTTCACCGGACTACTACGCCCTAAGCCGCGATCGGCCGTAGTTCCGTGGACAAATGTCCACGCCCTACCGGCACCACACGACTCCGGTCTTACCGACCGCACAAGAGAGGCTGGTGGTAGCGCTACCCGGCGCCTCCACCAATTGTAACGACCCGACTTGGTCGCTACAATACCTACGGCAAATTCGAACCAACTTACCGTCGCTTGACCTCCTTGGGACGGGTCGAAGCACTGGCCAGCCCTCCTCTTGTACCCGTCCGTGCCACGGGTAGCGCCGGTCGGAGGTCACATCCCTCGCCGCACGTCGTCGGACGAAAGACCGCCGAACAAGACGAGGTATATCCACGGTAGATCCCCGATGGATCCTACCGTGGCACCGCGCGCGAAGAACCGGCCGACATGACGGTGAAACTCCCCACCGGAACCCCCACCCTCCACGCGGTAACTTCCCCAGTATTATTAATGATAATAATAAAGACACGGACACCAGTGGTTAGAGTGAAAATAACGAAGATAATTTATTCACAAGAATAAACAAGTAAAAACACTCACTGTAATGAGATGCAATATAGATGTATCTCCTGGCTAATCCAGCCAGGAGAGGAGGTCATTGACCTTTTGCACAAAGGCAAACAAAAGATGAGTGGTGGCCATCTTGGCCACCTGCTGATAAGATGAGAGCATCCACACTTCAAACATGCACTCAGCATGAGGGTTTACTTTCCACTGTCCAGTATACAATGGCCGCCGCCATTATATACACCCCCAGGCTGCTCCACCTGGGGGAGGACAGGGACCCTTGCTGGCCATTTTGTCGTCTGCTTGGCAATGAATTTGACAAGTGCCTAGCAGACGACATGGGTTTTAGTTCTGCACCAAAAGGAGCAGAACTGGGTCGTCACAGTAGCACACAGCTAAAAGATCCATTTTACTGTAAAAGTTCAACAAGGAAGAACTTGTGAGGAATAGGAAAAGGGATTAATTTGTTCCCTTCCTCCCGAACCAGTATAAAATAAGTGGCTTAGCCAACCGCTTTTTGGTATATTTTATCCACCACAAGGTGGTTCGTTACAAATTTGGTGGAGGTGCGGGGTAGTTGAACAACTTGTTACTCTGTAAGCTACAAAAATCGTGTTGAAAAACACGCAGCAGAGAATCATCGACGTCAGAAATGACTACTCTTCAGAAGTTACTCAAAGATCTGAGGGACCTCGAGAGACTGAGGGAGGAACGACATCGAAAGAAGAAAACTGCTGCGTTGAAGAGGATCGTGAAGAGGCAACGTACTCAACTGGAGGAGGCCAAGGAGGAAACCGAAGTACTTCCACCAACTCCTGTTGCTGTCAAGCCTGAGGTGCAGTCCAATGATGTAAGCAAGACGCCAGAACACGCCGTCATTGCTGACATCATTGGGAAACTGTCTAAGGAAAAACAGGATGAATTGGTTCGTCAAATTTTGGGCGACGAGAGCGGGCTCGGTCAACACTGAATTGGAATCGATCGAACCCGGGCGAAAGCCCGGTCCGGATGAAACTACCAAATGGACACCGGACCTGGGACCTACGCCATACTCTGAGAGGAATTCGTTACATCCTTTGCAGGAATTCCCGAAATACGAAGGCGACGAGAACATCCTTCTCTATGTGGAAGAATTCGAAGACATCGCTACCGCACATGACTGGAACTCCCTGCAGCGATGCAGACACTTCACAGGGCTCTTACGGAAGCGTGCAATAAAATGGCTTGCACACTTCCGCTCTGCTTACGAGGGTCAAGAAATCACCTGGTCAATTATGAAGGAGGGAATCATCGCGGAATTTCTCCTGCCGGACCAAAAAGTCGTCATGAATCGAGAGTTGATTGAGAGGCGTCAGCAAGACCACGAAACTTTCAGGGTCTATGCTGAAAAATATGCAGAGATGTATCGAAGGATTCACCCAAATGATGATGAATCTTTGCTGATAGCTACGCTCCGAAAGAGTCTGCTACCAGCACTTCGAAAACATCTGTATGGGGCGCCAAAGGATCGGTATCACGAGTTCATTCGCTTCACCACTCAAACTGAAGGTGAACTCGTTGATGAAAGAGTTGATTTACAAAACATCGGCTGGGACTACAACCAAAACGGGCGCAAGCCAGTCGAGTCAAGTAAAACAACAGAGTCAACCTAAAACTTCAAGCGGACAAGACAGGACGTCAAACCCGCCTGAAAAGGCTGACGATCAAGGACCGAAACAAACTAACAAGGAACATCGAAACAGACAGAGAACTCCTTGGAATATACCTCAGGAGCCACTCATCTGCTACCGATGTTGGGAGGCGGGCCACATGGGTCGTGACTGCCCAAATCCTGCTAGAACAAAACCGGAACAAGGAAGGAGCGTTGCTGCGGCTACACCGACACCTGTAAACAGAGTCGACGAACCATTGGCAACGACGGCGACGCAATTTTCGAATACTGTCGAAGTTTACGAAACTCACGTCCTGCCGAATGGTATGAGACTGGTGCCTGTCGACATTAATGGGGTGACGCACTATTTTCATGAGGAAAATCTGACCGAAGAGGCTTTAAACTTCTAAGGGCGCCACTCAGCCCCAAAGTAGTGACGCCCGAAACTGAAACAATTATGGAAAAGGATAACGAAAAAATCGAAGTCAACTTGGAGAGTCATCAGGGAGTCCAAGCTGCAACTCGGCAAAAAAAGGAAGTCTCCGAGCAACCACGCGTTATGTGCATCGAGGTTCGACAGGAGGGATCTATAGGGGAACCCACAGACCTGTGCCAAAATGACCGACATACGGCGGCTGCAAAGAAACAAAAAGGAAGCCAAGCTGTAGCACGACAAATAGCCTCAACAAGACTGGCATCGAAAAAGGAAATTGCAGTTGGGATCGAAAGTTGTATCATCCATGGGGGAGGTCAACTCAAGAAACCACTGCAAAGTGGGGCCGTCAAGACATTAAAAGGAAATGTCAAAACTAAGCCCTTCAGGGAACAGGAGTCAGTGAAAAGGAAAGTAGCTGCTCCTGTAAAGGAACAGGAGTTAGTGAAAAAGGAAGTAACTGCTCCTGTAAAGGAACAAAATGGGAACTTTGCAACTGGCCTCAGAAGTTGTAGCGTCTATAGGGGATGCCAACCAAAAGTGCCACTGCAAATTGGGCTCATCGAGACATCTAAGGTGGATGTCATGGTGCAGTCCAATGGGAAACAGGTCGCAGTGAAGCTAGGAGTAGCTGCTCCTGAAAAAGGAGAGGAACATCTTCATAGGGAAGAGACGCCTCGAAACGAAAAGTTCCAGGGTGGAACTAAAAAGGAGCATCTTTATAGGGAGGATGCGAAAATGGAAAAGTGTCAGGGTGGCACTAAAGATGATCAGGGTGGTCATCGAAAACAAAAGGAAACTAAGGACAGGGTGTCCAAAAAGGAGTTCTGGAAAAAGACACACGGGCAGGCCAAAAATATCTCTATGGGAGAGACATCTACAGCCTCCCGTGTGCAAACACGGGTAGGAACAACGATTGAGAACATTAAAACTCAATCGTCTCCTAAAAAGGAACAATTCGGCGTTAAAAATCCATCAAACGATGAAATAACGTCCAAATTGTGTAAAGGAGAGGCCAAAATTCAAATTTGCCGCTATACGGAGCGCCGCCTGGTGAGAGAAAAAAAGGAAAGAGACTCTTTGGATAGAAGCTCCTCCCACTTCCGGCCGGAAATTGAATTTGTAAGCCCCACAGGATCACGTGAGAAGACAACCGCCATTTTGGACGCCACTTCAAATTGTGATTCTGCGAAGAATAGTCGCGCTTTGCAATTTTTCGAAAAGAAAAGTGTCAACTTCTAAAAAGGAAATATTTGGAAAGAAGATGACTGGATCTATGGACAAAGGAGCCTCTGGGACCGAAGAAGCATCGGAACTGGAAATATTGATGGACACCGGTGAAATGACGCCGGACTGGCTAAGGATGCTTTTTGGGGAAGAAGACGACGAAATCATCGCTGCAGGGATCCCTCCCGGAAGCAATGCCGTGCCTTCATCTCCTACAAAGGAAAGAGCAAAAGGATCTTCGAAAACGAAGAAAAGGAAAACGCCAGAGGGTGAGACCACTAATTTCGTTCCGTTAATACATTCTCCTCCCGGGCAGCGTAGAAGCGGCAACCCGGAACCTGAAATTGTCTACGAAGGGCCCGCAAGAGACCCAACTCTACAATTTCCAAGACCTCCGGAAAAAATGGATACTCCACCGGGGAGTCTACATGATGGATGTCTGCCAGCAGAGCTAGGGGGCTCTCGTAGGAGCGGCCGCACCAAGGGGGAGCGGAATGCCGACAAAAAAGCAATGAAGGATTGGATCGACGGGCAGAATAAGGCACTAGCGGCTAGGGGACGGTCCCCAATCAAGGTGCCAGCGGTGGGAACAGCTTTGCCGAAGCGGACAACCCCAAGGGATGTCTCACCTTCTAACAGCTGGGTCACGGTGGACCAACCCGTCGTAAAAGGGTATGTGCATCGACCTAATCAACCACTAATTCTGTCTGGGGCGATGGAGAGGGTCTCCATTGCTTCCAAAGTTGTAGAACCGAGGAGAGAAGCTCATCCGCCAGCAGTGAGCAATCCCGCTCGGCCCGACAAGGAAAAATTCATTGCTGAGAGGCCAAGGGACCCGAGACGCCAAGGAGACGTCGCCAGAAGTCAGCCTCAAGAAGAACGTAGGACAAGACCAAGGGAAGAGTCACGAGATCCACCACGGAGGTTTCGAAACGGCCAGAATCCAGCCGTTTCGCCATCCCCACATACCTGGACAGGCCAGGAAGGGACAAGGTGCGACAGAGAGAAAGAGACAACGGAGGGACCAGATCTTCTCAGGGGAACGCGGCCATCCAAGCCAACCAACGCCTGGACCAGCCACGGGAGTCATCCCGAAGATCTCTCCACCACCACCTCCTCAACAATGGCCTAAGGACCGACTGGGAAGCTGTCTAACCGACAGCAATTTCGGCTTCTACGGAACGGGTTAATTTCTTTTGGGCGTCACTGGGGGAGAAACGTTTTTCGTTATCTAGGCTTCCTCCATAGCGACGAAGGAATCAGGAAAGATCGACTCCGACCAAGGCTGGATAGGCCCTGGACCGCAGTCGTCATACAAGTTTTGGACCACTGGCCCGTCGTTGTCCTCCATAACAACGCCGAGCCGGGAACACTTAATCTCGTTTATCCGCAGCCTAGGGAGCAATCCCTCAGTCAGATCTTCGAGGCAGTCATCTCGTCCATGGTAGCAACATTGATCCCGAGCAGTAGAGGCCAGCGGAACGTCGTCCATCACCGTTTGAGGGAGCAGGATGGGAACGCACATCTGGCCGTCCAACAACTGGACTTCATGGAGTCTATCGTATTGGGAGCAATCCCAAGATCGCAGGTGATACCACTAAGGATGTTGGAGGACTTGACCATCCTTTCGACGGAAGCAGAGCCCGGACCCAGAGACCAAGGAGGCCACTTGGAGCCGGACCACTAAGGAGGACCAGGAACGGAAAAAGGACCAGCGCGGACCAGTTCCGATCCATGCTGAGGAAACCGGAGGAACAAGTCGGCAAGGAGGCAGAATTTTTCACATTGTTTTTATTTTTCTTTTTGGGTTTAAAAAGGGAAGAGGGAATTCCTTATGGGTGAACTTTGAACGTTCGTTTCTTTTTGGGGGAGTTAAAAAGATTTTAACTGTTTTGCTATCAAAATTTAAAGAAGGCTTTTCTTTTATAGTCAGAGTTTTTGGGAGGGAAATTTAATTTTAATTCGTGTGTACGTTTTTAATTATAATTCTAAAAAGTATTTATCTATAAAAAAGATGTCGGTTATTTTTGGGTATATTCTAGTCGAATAAATTACAAATTTGATTGGGAAATGTTAATTTTGAGGGGTTTAAGGGATTTTTAAGGGTTAAAAATCATTCTGTGATAAATTGATCAAATTGAAACCTGTGATAACGTTTTTATAGAAATATTGTTTTTATTGGTACAAATTGTATTTTATTTTTGGTTATGCAAAGTGAAAATTTTTCAAAAAGGGATTTGTTTTTGACTTAATGCGGCTGCTTACCAGTGTGAAGTTCAGGGACGAACTTCATGCTTAGTTGGGGGGGGGTGAAACGATCAGTCCAGGAGCGCTCCTGGCTCACTTAGTTTTTTGTGGATCGTTTGTTTTTGTTTGTAGATTGGCCTGGAACTTTGTCAACCCTCTGTACTGATGTACAGAGGATTGACCTAGTTCTCTCAGCTGACAACGCCAATATCCTGTCTTGGGTCACCTCTTGGGTCTTGGGTCTCTTTCTCTCCCAGTCCCACCCCTTAATACAAAAAGATCATGCTGATAAGCAGTAGCATTAAGTCAATGGGGTTGTATTTTTCTTGGAAAATTATTGTTGTTATAGAATGAATCATCTTTCTATATTTTGGTGACCACTGGTCAATCAAATTGATTGGCCAGTTTGGTTTTTCATTTCGATTCAGAGAATACTGAGAAATGGTTCTCAGTATCCTCTTTTTGGGTATAAAAGGCCGTGTATTTTTGTATAAAAAAAAGACTCTGAAGCATTCTGTAAATAGAGAATCTATGCCCAATTTGGGATAGACCTCAAGGAATAGAACTGTAAATAAAAGAATGTTATGCTTTAAAATTACCAAGTCTAATTTGTTATACTTAATGGGTAGAACGAAAGTTCTCAAATCATCTTCATCTCGAATCATCAATCCGGGTTTTCACCCGGATCAACACTTCTAGATGCAACTTCAAGAGACAGCACGATCAACTAGCTTTTAACGGGCGAAAGCCCGAGGGGTAGCAGACAGCTAAAAGATCCATTTTACTGTAAAAGTTCAACAAGGAAGAACTTGTGAGGAATAGGAAAAGGGATTAATTTGTTCCCTTCCTCCCAAACCAGGATAAAATAAGCGGCTTAGCCAACCGCTTTTTGGTATATTTTATCCACCACAAGGTGGTTCGTTACAATATATTACCAAAATATTTATGGGAGCTAATTTTCAAGCAAGAGCTTTAATTTTTAGAAAACCCCATGTCTATCTCTAATAAATTCGAATATACCATTTATATCATTGGATCCACTTTTCAGAAAAGTTGCGAACCTTAAAAGTGCCATACATTGGAAACTATTTATCCGATCGAGCTAAAAATAATTTGTCATATTATTATGGCATAGATCATGATTGATTGTTTTCAAGAAAATCAGAAATGGTCGAGTTTCAATGGTATGACTCTGTAACTGTATGGTCTATTTGAAATTCATTTCTTTTTACAAAGTGGGCCATAACTTAGTTACTTTTCCAAAATGAAAGTTTACAAGAGGTAGATTTTTCTTAATTAGGTGCGAAAATTAATTTCATGTAATTGCCTCATTTCGGCATTGCAAATACAGGCTCTTTTCAAAGTATTTTCCATGACAGTTGTCAATGTTTCTTGCTGTATACTCTGTTTTTGTATGGATGTTGTTCTTGAGCTTGGGACGTGTGGACAGTGGCTCGAATCCCATAGGAAGTGGCTCTATCCTGCTAAAGCCACATTTCAAACATGTCCTACACTACGGGATACACTTTTAAATCATCTATCGATAACACTGCCACATTTTGCTGCTTTGTTTTGCTGCAATTGTCATTTTCGAAAAAATAAGGCTCATTGACACTCTGATGTAAAAAACACAACAGACAGCTGAGGGGCTGAGGGGCTGAAGGGTTGCAATAGATACTGGTGAACAGCTATGAAAATTCTCAGTACCACAAACCTGACAATCAAAGCGGTAGCAGTAAAATCTTTACGTGAGAATAAATGAATTCTGATTTGGAAAATAAAACTATTGGTTTCTGCTTGTTCAGTTGATAATTTTTCCAAGATTAATTTCCCACATGTTGATTCCAAAATCCAAAGAAACATTAAAAACATTATAATTGCGACAGGTACAATAATCAATTTTAATTAAAATTAATCTTTAAAAATTAATAAATTTCATTTTCATTATTATTGAGTACATTTCAAATTCATTACTTAATATATCTAATGTGTGAGCCTGATCACTCAAACACAAAAACATATTTGAATACGGTACCTGCCAAAGTGTTGGGGCATTTTTACCAATATTCCAATTGAAAATTTAAATGGTTTTCCTATAACATGTGAATTGCCCTCCTATTTCTTTACTTTTCTTCTTTTAGAAAGAATAACCAAACGTTTTCATACTAATATCGGTCAAAATAAAGTTTTTGTTACTGTTTGAAAAAAAAGCATAAAGAAATTTCAATGTAACATTGAAACAAAATATATATTAAACAAAATGTAATGCGATGTTTTAATAACAATTTGAACTTTTATTTAAAAACTAGAATAGAAGGTAATGATCATGAGACATTTTTGAACCATTTTCAATCCTCTGAAGATGGCGCCGCCACACACGCACTCAGTCTCCAATTAATGACCAAATTTCCCTATTGTATTATCTCTAATCTCTGACCAAACTGTGTAATGAATTGGTATTGTAGTGTTACAAAAGCAATGTATTTATATTTTGAAATGATTTTTTTTTAATTTTCATTGATATAGTTTAGGGATCGGCCATTCAAATCCTCGAATTCAGCAAATCTTGAAAAATAATCGAGATTCGAAAACTCGAAAATCGTTTCACTTTTTTTTTGTCTTTCAAATCCAACCTTAAAAAACTGTTAAAAACGTTGGTAAAAATTAGTTTTACCTCCATTGACGTCCAATAGAAGCGTTCACTAACAAAAAATATCACCTTGTGGCAACCCTGACTGACAGTTTTTTTTTTATTAATTTAATATTTAATTATTTATTAAATATTAATTTAATATTTATTATTTCATTTATTTGTATCGGGATATTGACATTTGCCCTAAAATCATTTGCCCTAAATCCACTTTCCCTAAAACCATTTGCCCTAAAAGGAAGTTTGCCCTAAAGGAACATTTGCCCTAAAACCACTTTTTGTTCTTTCTTTTCATACGGTTTAGTGTCTTTTGGTGGCGTATGTTAAATAGGTTTTTACACACCTGCGGCATACAAAAAACGCCAAATGACGTGAATTAACACTACTGATTAGGGGAAATGTCATTTAGGGCAAGTGGTTTTAGCACAAATGTCCCTTTAATGCAAATGGTTTTAGGGCAAATGTCTCACACCCATTTGCATCTTTTTAATGATTATTATAGATTAATATAGGATTCATATATGAGATTCTTATCGTGAGTTTCTGGGAACCTTTTAGGATTCGGATTCGAAAAAATTTAGGATTCGTCCCACCTCTAATATAGTTTATTAATGTAGACCTTTAAGCGGCGTGCTTGGCAAAAAATAAAAAAAAAATAATACAAGCCTTGGATTGAACACAAGATCATGCAATTCAAGGCAGAGAAGTTTAACCAAACAACTTTGTTACAAGAATGGTTTATATACCTTACCTTAACATAAGGCCCATTCGAATTTACACACTTCACATTTTTTATTGAAATTATTGTCATTTACTTTAACTTATTCTCTTTGAATATTACCTAAACTACCAATATTTTAAATTATGTTAATCGTAATTTATAAATATATTCCTTGAATTTCATAGGTTTTAATGAACGTTTAATAATTACAAAAACATTTTCTTCGATTTTTTATAAGTTAAACTAAGTTTTTGATTGAAAAATAATACAGAAAATTTATTTCGAACAGTTCATACAAAGTACCTTGATAGAATTGATGTGTCTTTGACTGGTTCTCAATGTTCGGTTAATGTCACCCACTTTTGTCTCACAATTTTCTAATTGTTCCCTCTGATGAAGAAGTTCCTAAAATTAAAAAAAAAAAAAATTTATAATTTTTATTTAGATAAACATAATGCGCATATCTCTTCCATCTTCTACGGCCGGCAAATGTATCAAAACAGGGCGCCATGGGAAATTTCATGAAGCAAGCATGCAACCTATATAAAAGAGTTCAGGGTGCATTCCTGATCAAGAATCAAGAGGGTGTCCATCCCGGAAGTGCGTCAAGTTTAAGTAATGACGTCATAAAGATGTCGACTGAACCAGCTTATGAAATCGTAATTTTCTCAATACGTAGTTATAGAAATCTTGTGTTTGAAATATCAAATAAAACTTTGTAATGTCTACTGCAATTCATGTCTAATTGTAAATTGCCAATTATAAAAATGGTCCTTTTGATGAATTATTGTATTTTACACCAAAACTAGCAGAAATACAAAACACATACACATCACATATATTCATTATATATTCATTACCTTCCCAACAAGCTTAAATATGCGAATATTCCTTTATTACATTCCGAGATATTGAACTAAAGCTGAACTAATATTTTGGCAAATGTCAAAGGGCTTTGTGTTAATACACACAAGTCTTTCTAAGACCACTTTCAGCGTCAAAACCTTATTGTAATAAAGTATTACAACCTAAGAATTGTATTTATTTTTGTAATCTTCTATCTTCTCTAATAATATAATTTGCTAAATCCTGACTCTGTCTATGTCTCCTTCACACCCTCCCTCCCGTTGTGCACGAATGTTCTTGAAAACTACACACTCTAGAACTGTGAAAATTAACCCTGATTTAACCGGGCGCAACATCCCGAAAGTTCGAGCACTTTACCCGCTCTTTCAGTCTCTTGAATCCAGCCCACAAAAATACCTCTCTGTTTCAGTCAGGACCGAACGTGGCCCTCCTCACACTATCGAGTTAGATCACGATTGGTCTCGACTTGGGAATCTTATGCATAACAATCTTGACGATACTAGTCCTCTTTAGCTGGTTTGAAGGCACCAAGCAGAGAGACTCAGAATGTTTCAGAGTGCCTGTGCTGGTGACAAGAACTGTTGGCTAAAGTTCCTCTTTTCATTATTCCCTCTGGAGGGGAATAAGACTCACACAACACTTTGAGGTAGAAAAGTTCTCTTTACTTTCTTATAACATTTCTATTAGTTTTACATAGTTGTGCATATACAATGGGTGATACAATTCTTGATTAAACTCTTGAGTATAACATTGGTTCTAAGTTCAGATTCACACTTAGAATTCTGTACTTGATCAGAAACACTAGATCGAACTCTATCTCTGAGCTCTCGAACTGAACTGTCCGCAAACATAAGTGGCACTGCACTTATGTTCGGTCTCAAGGGAGGGGCGACTGTCACTTCAGGGCTCAATGAGTGGCCAACTGGGCCAATGATTGCCCTGGGCTGAGAATACTACCCATTAAGGAAAGGAAGTTTTGGGACTCTTTTCCCAATTTCTCAGGGTTATTTTGGGTTCCTCGAATTCACTAAGAATTCGGGCCACTCAAGTCTGGACATCTGTGCACAATGGGGTGCCATACTGAAAGAAAGGAATTTCTATGGGGTGTTCCACAAGTATGCAGATACAGGGTGTCACACTGGAGTGAAATGGTGCATTTTCTTGCTTGAATACTAAGCTAACACCAGAAAATAGACTTTGGTAGGTTAGTATATATTCTCATAACATTGTCTGATAATAAACATTATTTTTTGGTTGAAATGAAGGCAAAGCAACTCATTCCAAAGGCACTAAACAGTTCTGATATTGTAAGGCTCACTCTACCAACATTTCTGAGGGGGAAAAATTCAATCTCAATGATCCTGATGGTTTTTCTTCCTTTCTTCATATTAGAAGAATGTGAGGAAAAAACCAACCTTTTTCTTAAGAAAATTTTAGTAGTGGGTGAGCCTAATGATATGGGAAACATTTAGTGCTTTTGGACCGAGCAACTTAGTTTTTGAAATGCATAACTTAGGATTTATTTCAACTTAAAGAAATATCATTGATTATCAGGCAATATTGGGAGGGTATGCACTGCCATAAAAACATCAATTCCTTAGCATTAGCTTATGATTCAAGCAAGAAAATGCACCAGTTTGCTCCAGTAAAATAACGAAGAAATGGTTACAAAACCAAAATATTACCACTCTTGAATGGACGATGTATTCCCCCAACTTAAATCCTATAGAGAACATATGGTACATCATGCTACAGGATGATTATAATACATTAAGTGTTAGTATTTTCTAGCATGGAAATTTTGCTTCCCGTTTTTGGGCTGTTTTCTTAATTTAATCATTCCATTTAAGTTCAACAATCTTAGGTGATTTAAATAGAACTAAGTGTGCTGAACACGTTGCAGCAATCGGGTTTGAAATTAGCCAAGTAGTTTGTAAGCTATAACATTTTTACTGAAAACGCCATTTAGGATTGAACATTTTCTTTGTTTGCCGCCATTTTGGAAACAATGTTTTAGTTCCCCCCTTTGTTTTCAGTTTTTGGCCATTTAAACTAACTCACTTCTGACATCCAAGTTAAATCTTCACTGTTCCTGATAGTATTTGGACTGCTGAACACGTCTGGAATCGGATTTCAATTTGGATAAGTAGTTTTTATCATGTAACCTTTTTAATTAGATTCAGTCTTTTTTATTTTTTGGAAAAGGTGCCAATTTCCCATTTTTTATTTGTTTCACAAATATTTCTTTAGTTTTGAGGTGATTTTATTATTGAATCTGATAGAACTTTGTCTGCTGAAGATGCTGGTGAAATCAGATTAGTACTTTTTGAGTTATTACTATTTTTCAAAAAAAAAACGATCTTTTTCTTTTCTTTTCTTTTTTTTTCTGTTTTGGTTCACTTACAAGCTTAATTTTTGGGCTCATTTGGTTTTGTTTTTAGTACGGCAGGAAGTGGCACCGCTTTAGGCAGAGGTGAGGGTGAAGGAAATGTTAGCTGTATTTGAGGTCCTGTGTCTCCTGCCATGCCAGTTAGATTAACACCAGTTAGGTTTGCACCAGGGGGGCTAGGATGGGAGGTGTGGTTAAGATCCTATATCGCAAAATTACTTGGAAAAAAAATCGTTAGATGGCACGGTTATTGTTTTTTTTACCTATGGCGGCAATTTCTATCAATAATCTTTTATCAAATATCTTTTTGACAAGAAAGCTCATTAACAAATTTGAGTCAGTGCCAAAAGAAGGAAAAGGGGGGAAAAAAGTAAATACACTACCTGTATGGTTTTAAAAAAGCCTCAAAGAGGAAATTAAAAATTAAAATAAAATTTTCCCATTTACTGTATATAGGCCATATAAATGGGAAAATTTGAAATTTGAATTGAAAATTTGAATTTTCTCAAGAATCAAAAGAAAAATCAAAGGATGATACATGATACATGTGTATGCACGTGTCCACACGTTCACACATGTGTCCACATGTGTACACACGTGTCCGCACGTGCACACACGTGTCCGCACATGCACACACGTGTCCGCACATGCACACATGTGTCTGCATGTTCACAAATGTATGTATATGTACACACGTGTACACATGTATAATAAACATAATAACAATGTTGATAACAAAAAAGGGGGACAGAATTGTTTTCACACTGCCTGGCCCACTCTTAGCAGCCCTGAACAGAATAATTATTATCTAACCCTGTAGTTGTGGCTTTTCTTTCTATATATAAGTAGAATGAAAGAAAAGTATATATATAATATTATATGTATGTATATATGTATATGTATATATGTGTATATATATATGTGTGTATATATATATATATATATATATATATATATATATATGTATATATATATATATGTATATATATATATGTATATATATATATATATATATATATATATATATATATATATGTATATATATATATATATATATATATATATATATGACTACAAAGTAGCTAATGTAGTCTTTTTGCAATCTGGATAACGACTAGAATGTTCTTTCACAACTTGAAGCAAATACTGTTTCTGATCTTCATTTTTTGTTAATATTGGATTGTACTCTTTCATCAATGCCACACCTCTTTCAGCATTGTCATTCACAACTTGTAAATGTTTTATGAAATCCTTAGCTTGCTTGTAGTCTTCTCGCAGATGTCATATCTTTGGATCATGTTCTAAGAACCTTTTGAAAATGCCAAGATGGTCAAATAAGTGCATTGAGTTCTTCGATACAAAGTCTTCTATTCTCATATTAACGGAGCCACTGGCATTTTTGGATTCTCTTCAGAGGCTGATCTGCACCTTCCTTTTCATAAAGATATTTTAGCATTGCCTGTTTTGATTTGATTGGCACACTGTCATCAAAAAATGCCAATCCAACTAGTTCCTCACTTAAGTACCAAAAATGTCCCTCAAATTTCTTGCAAGTAACATTGGATATTGAAGGATTGATTTTTTTATAATCTCTAAGCTTTTGCAGAAGCTGTTGATCATTGAAAGCTGCAGTAATGGGAAGTGGGGCAGTGAACCAAGCCTTGATGTAGACATAAACAAGAAAGACACATATGTTGCATAGTCCTTTTTTTTCTCTTGCAGTGAGAGTAAACTGGTTACGAAACAGCCACATTTTTAGTGAGTATATTGCTTTGGACATTCATCTTGCATGATGTACAGCCCCAGGGGCTAAAAATCGCACACCTTGTGGTGGTGTACCTCCCAGAAAGATAATAGCTAATTCTAAACATTCTCTGTAATTATCTCTGATTTTAGTGTCAGTTTGTTGAAGCTGGTTAGTACAGAATTCAATGACATTGTCTTTTTCATCTTTCATCACAAGCTGTACAGTTTCACTACTGTCTAATGACATGTAAGATGACTGATCTATTTTAACCCAGAATTGCGTGAATCGCTTGAATATGGTTACATCAGGGCCAGAAAAGGTACAACCCATGGCTTCATTAAATGCACTAGCAAGAACAAGTTCTAAGATATGGTGACGACATGAAAAGTA
The DNA here is from genome assembly GCA_036925085.1 of Brachycybe producta. Classification (NCBI taxonomy): domain Eukaryota; kingdom Metazoa; phylum Arthropoda; class Diplopoda; order Playtdesmida; family Andrognathidae; genus Brachycybe; species Brachycybe producta. The sequence continues at coordinate 4,523,216 of JAUPFP010000019.1, forward strand.
CAGAAGATCCTTCTGCAATTTCTGCTCTAACAGAATACAAGTTCCATTTCTGTGACCTGTGTTGCTAAATGTGGTATCGAAGCACATAGCTTTCACTTGATCGACAACATCCCATTCTTTAAGGAAATCTGCAACAGCAGTTGCCTGACACCCCCAGTGCCTGCCTGCAACTTAGGCACACCTAGAAGCTGGTTAACACCTAAAACCTGAAACAATCACAGGAAGCCGACCTTTTTCTCTCTGTGCAAGTAGAAAATACTTGTCTTCTAGAATAGTAATCATTGTGAGGGCATCCTTATGAGCAATGTCAAATAAATTATCGAGGTCATCTTTAAACTGACTCTCATGACTTTGCTGAACAGCACTTTTCCTATTACAATTTTTTTTCAGTTTGACCCACTTCTCATGAAGCTGTTCTGTCTTCTTAACACAATCCTGTTCATGTCTTATGGGAATCCAGGCTTTTTCCAAAAATACTGCAGCTTCTTTTACAGCACTACGGGAACTTTCACGGATTGTCTTTTTTAAGGTTCGGTGGTGATAAAAAATACACTGAGCACTTGTTTATTAGAGGGTAACTTTGATCCCTTGATAGAGGTCTCTTCTGGCCCAATAAGCCATAAAGTATTGGTTTTTCTGGTTGCAGTAGCCATAACTATTAATTTTTCACTTTACCTGCAATAATAGAGAAAAATCATAAAAAATAAAAAATTTCATATTCATTGAGCTACCCCTAAATATTGCTTGACTATAATATAACTTTGCACAACATAATTTTATACATAATAGAACAACATGGGAGGGTCAGACAAAGACTTTTAAAAACTTAAAAAATAAGGACCACCCTAATATATATATATATATATATTATATATAATACCCCAGGTCTGTGTGTGTAACATCGGAATTTATATAAATTTGAATAAATGAACTGCTTTTTTTTTCTCAAGGTCAACTATATGTTGCACCCTTCCCATCCAAGAACCCCATGATATTAAATTGGAAAGGGGAAAAGGTTTATAAAGTGTAGATGGGGGAAAGAAACTTGGAGGGGGAAAAGTGGGAGGGGGTGACTGCAATTGAAATTAAAGGAGTAAAAAAGGAACAAACGATGCGCATGCGCACACCAGAGAAAATGAAAAACTCATTTTTTCTTTCAAATATAAAAAGGAGAGGGGATAATAGTAGCAAAATTAAACTAGAATTTATCACAGGCAATTGTGCCCAGCATTAGAATTTCTTTTGCTCAGCCCTTTTATGAACGTCATCAATTTCTAATTGGGTTTGTTACTTGGTGTGATGTCATAAAAGGGCGGAGGAAAAGAAATTCTAATGCAGGGCACAATTGCCTGTGAATTTTGCTCCCATCAGTTATGACGGGTTACCCCACTAGAATATATATATATATATATATATATATATATATATATATATATATATATACACATATATATATATATATATATATATATATATATGTATATATATACATATATATATACATATATATATATATATACATATATATATATATATATATACATATATATATATATATACATATATATATATATATACATATACATATATATATATATATACATATATATATATATATACATATATATATATATACATATATATATATACATATATATATACATACATATATATATACATATATATATATATACATACATATATATATATATACATACATATATATATATATATACATATATATATACATATACATATATATATACATATACATATATATATATATATATATATATATATATATATATATATATATATATATATACATATATATATATATATATATATACATATATATATATACTTATATATATATATATATATACATATATATATATATATACATATATATACATATACATATATATACATATACATATATATACATATACATATATATACATGTACATATATATACATGTACATATATATATATATATATATATATATATATATATATATATATGTACATATATATATACATATATATATATATATACATATTAGGGTGGTCCCTTGATATATATGGTAATTTTTAAATGCAAATATTTCATGTTCTGACCCCCCAGAATTGTTCTCCCAACCAAAAAAATAGTCTACATAAAAGTTTATAAATTTTAATTGATATTTAGAGGTAGCTCAATGAATTCAAAGTTTTCGTAATAGCGTAGTCATTATGTATTCTCCTAAAATGTATATACCATTGTTTATCTAGTGTCACTAATATTGAAATAATTAGAATGAACTATTTTGTATACATAAGTTACAATTAAAACACAACAATGTAATTTATGCACATTTTATTAACATTGGACCAAACATGTAATGACTACAAAGTAGCTAATGTAGTCTTTTTGCAATCTGGATAACGACTAGAATGTTCTTTCACAACTTGAAGCAAATACTGTTTCTGATCTTCATTTTTTGTTAATATTGGATTGTACTCTTTCATCAATGCCACACCTCTTTCAGCATTGTCATTCACAACTTGTAAATGTTTTATGATATCCTTAGCTTGCTTGTAGTCTTCTCGCAGATGCCATATCTTTGGATCATGTTCTAAGAACCTTTTGGAAATGCCAAGATGGTCAAATAAGTGCATTGAGTTCTTCGATACAAAGTCTTCTATTCTCATATTAACGGAGCCACTGGCATTTTTGGATTCTCTTCAGAGGCTGATCTGCACCTTCCTTTTCATAAAGATATTTTAGCATTGCCTGTTTTGATTTGATTGGCACACTGTCATCAAAAAATGCCAATCCAACTAGTTCCTCACTTAAGTACCAAAAATGTCCCTCAAATTTCTTGCAAGTAACATTGGATATTGAAGGATTGATTTTTTTATAATCTCTAAGCTTTTGCAGAAGCTGTTGATCATTGAAAGCTGCAGTAATGGGAAGTGGGGCAGTGAACCAAGCCTTGATGTAGACATAAACAAGAAAGACACATATGTTGCATAGTCCTTTCTTTTCTCTTGCAGTGAGAGTAAACTGGTTACGAAACAGCCACATTTTTAGTGAGTATATTGCTTTGGACATTCATCTTGCATGATGTACAGCCCCAGGGGCTAAAAATCGCACACCTCGTGGTGGTGCACCTCCCAGAAAGATAATAGCTAATTCTAAACATTCTCTGTAATTATCTCTGATTTTAGTGTCAGTTTGTTGAAGCTGGTTAGTACAGAATTCAATGACATTGTCTTTTTCATCTTTCATCACAAGAATAGAATAGTAATCATTGTGAGGGCATCCTTATGAGCAATGTCAAATAAATTATCGAGGTCATCTTTAAACTGACTCTCATGACTTTGCTGAACAGCACTTTTCCTATTACAATTTTTTTTCAGTTTGACCCACTTCTCATGAAGCTGTTCTGTCTTCTTAACACAATCCTGTTCATGTCTTATGGGAATCCAGGCTTTTTCCAAAAATACTGCAGCTTCTTTTACAGCACTACGGGAACTTTCACGGATTGTCTTTTTTAAGGTTCGGTGGTGATAAAAAATACACTGAGCACTTGTTTATTAGAGGGTAACTTTGATCACTTGATAGAGGTCTCTTCTGGCCCAATAAGCCATAAAGTATTGGTTTTTCTGGTTGCAGTAGCCATAACTATTAATTTTTCACTTTACCTGCAATAATAGAGAAAAATCATAAAAAATAAAGAATTTCATATTCATTGAGCTACCCCTAAATATTGCTTGACTGTAATATAACTTTGCAAAACATAATTTTATACATAATAGAACAACATGGGAGGGTCAGACAAAGACTTTTAAAAACTTAAAAAATAAGGACCAACCTAATACATATATATATATATATATATACATATATATATATATATATATATATATATACATATATATATATATATATATATATATATATATATATATATACATATATATATATATATATACATATATATATATATATATACATATATATATATATACATATATATATATATATATATATATATATATATATATATATATATATACATATATATATATACATATATATATATATATACATATATATATATATATATATATACATATATATATATATATATATATGTAATATATATATGTAAATGTCACTTTTGAAAAGCAATAAAAACATCTAAAGAGGTACTCCAGACAACCCACCCACAAAAAAAGGAAAAGGAGGGAAAAAAGTAAATACACTACCTGTATGGTTTTAAAAAAGCCTCAAAGAGGAAATTAAAAAGTAAAATAAAATTTTCCCATTTACTGTATATAGGCCATATAAATGGGAAAATGTGAAATTTAAATTGAAAATTTTAATTTTCTCAAGAATCAAAAGAAAAATCAAAGGATGATACATGATACATGTGCACCCACATGTATGCACATGTTCACAACGTTTATGCAAATGTGCACACGTGCATGCATTTGTGTGCACATGTATGCACGTGTACACATGTATATGCACATGCCCACACGTTCACACACGTGTCCACATGTGTACGCATGTGTCCGCACATGCACACATGTGTCCGCATGTTCACAAATGTATGTATATGTACACACGTGTACACATGTATAATAACACATAATAACAATGTTGATAACAAAAAAGGGGGACAGAATTGTTTTCACACTGCCTGGCCCACTCTTAGCAGCCCTGAACAGAATAATTATTATCTAACCCTGTAGTTGTGGCTTTTCTTTCTATATATAAGTAGAATGAAAGAAAAGTATATATATATATAATATTATATATATATGTATGTATGTATGTATATATATATATATATATATATATATATATATATATACATACATATATATATATACATATATATATATATATACATATATATATATATATACATATATATATATACATATATATATATATATATACATATATATATATATATACATATATATATATATACATATATATATATATATATACATATATATATATATACATATATATATATACATATACATATATATATACATATATATATATATATATATATATACACATATACATATACACATATACATATACACATATACATATACACATATATACATATATATACACACATATATA
>JAUPFP010000020.1:0-160000 GCA_036925085.1 Brachycybe producta
AGAGAGAGAGAGAAAGAGAAAGAGAGAACGAGAGAGAGAAAGTGAGAGAAAGAGAGAAAAAGAAAGAGAGAGATAAAGAGAGAGAAAGAGAGAGAAAGAGAGAAAGAGAAAGAGAGAACGAGAGAGAGAAGTGAGAGAAAGAGAGAAAAAGAAAGAGAGAGAGAAAGAAAGAGAAAGAAAGAGAGAGAGAGAAAGAGAAAGAAAGAGAGAGAGAGAGAAGAGAGAGAGAAGAGAGAGAGAGAGAGAGAGAGAGAGAAGAGAGAGAAAGAGAGAGATAGAGAAAGAAAGAGAAAGAGAGAGAAAGAAAGAGAAAGAGAGAGAGAGAGAGAAAGAAAGAGAAAGAGAGAGAAAGAAAGAGAAAGAGAGAGAGAGAGAAAGAAAGAGAAAGAGAGAGAGAGAGAGAGAAAGAGAGAGAGACAGGAAGAGAAAGAAAGAGAGAGAGACAGAAAGAAAGAGACGGACCAACGGCACCAGTTTCATTGACCCGACCCTTCTGAAGGGGGTTGCGGACTGGACTTGGACCATCTCCGAGGACGATAGCCTCAGCGACCATCGCACCATCCACTGCGAGATGTGGCTCACAACGAAGAAGGAGGTGCGACGGCCAAGCTTCAACTGGAAGAAGGCGGACTGGACAAGGTTCAGAGGCGCCATTGCGGAGGGGATGCCAACAGTGGTCAATGGGCTCTCAGATGCTGATGAGGCCGCATCCCGCCTGCAGGAGCTCTGTGTGATGGCCTGTGAGAGGTCAATGCCACGTACTAGGGCCAGGACCACCAGGAGGTGCTACTGGTGGGACGAGGACCTCCGTAGGGCCAGGGCAAACCTCCGGCGGGCAAGGAAGACCTTCCAGCAGGAGCGAGCCCAGAATCAACGAGAGGTCCTCAGGGCCCAGTATCGCAAACTGAAGCAGGACTTCAAGGGGATGGTCCTCGACAAGAAGCAGGAGTCGTGGCGCAAATTCTGCGAACAGAGCTCCCAAGCGGACCCGTTTGGAATCCCGTATAAGGTGATAGCCAGCAGAAAGCGGCGGGATGGCATGAAGAAGGCGGTGAAGAGGCAGGATGGTACCTGGACGGAGGATGACGCGGAGGCAACGAGCGTACTTCTCGACAGGTATTTTCCCACTCGACGACCCGACCGATGACACAGAGGACCAGAGGATAATAAGAACCAGGGCCGCCCTCCCCGGGGGAATAAGAGACGACCCACCGTTTACCATGGTTATGTCGAGGCATCACATCGGCTGTGGAAATGGCGGTGTCCGGGGTCATGCCGACAACATATCGATCTTTTTCCAGGAGCACAAGGTGAGGGAAGCCTAACTCCAAGTTGTAGTGGCCGATGTAGAGAGTCTTGGTTGGTTTGGTTTGCTACTGCCACAATGCCCAGCAGTTGTTGAGCAGCCGGCAGACAGGTGTCTTCCTCCTGGTGGTCACCGCGGGAGGAGTTGTGTGAGTTGAGGTGGTGCTCGGAGAGTCCTGGACTGGAGCTGGCAGTGCGGTCCCCACACCAGCAGCTGAAGGGTCGTTAACAAGAGCAGGGGCAGGAGGTGTGGTCCCCACATCTCCAGAAGACTCAGAGCGTCGGAATAGAGTTGCCCGGGCCATGTCGCAGGCACGTTGCCGAGGCTTCTTCTTCTTGCTCTTGGCTGATATAGGTGGTTGATCCTTGAGGGGAGGGATCCCCAAAGCTTCGCGGGGTCCCCTCCTCGCCTGGCAAAGTCCATTACTAGATCGGTCATCTTCTTCTGCTGAGAGAGAAAGTATTCTTCTGAGAGAGAAAATATTCTGCAGAGAGAGAAAATATTCTCTCTCGGCAGCGGCAGGTGATGATGATGGAGCCGTTATGGTGGCTGCGGGTTGAATTTCGACAGGTGGAAGTGTTCGTGTCGGCATTGGTATTAGGGTCTTCATCAGGGGCCAGGCAGTTGGTCGAACGGAACCTTGAGGAGCATCTTGACGTTTCCCTTTAGTTCAGGCCTCCAGATGGTGGCGTAGGTCCTGGGGCGGCGACGATACTCCCAGGAACCCTGATGGTGTCGAGTGTTGGTTGGTCGATGAGAATGATGTCACCTTGGAGAAGAATCTCGTTTGGACACGTGGTCTTTGGGAAATTGTTCCTTTAGATAGTTTTCTCTCGGGTCCATGTTTTTATTATGTTTCCAAGCGTGGGTAGCGGTTACCGGTACTATTTTGGTTTTGTTTTGAATTGAGGGCATTAACCTTGTTGGCTCCATGTGCTCAACACATGATTTATTGTTCTCAATCACGTGGATGGTCTTGATAGTAAGTATTTTTCCGATTTTTGTTGAAATTCCATCGTTAGTTTCTTCATTTTTTACTTCCGCTTTTTTGTCGGTAGATTCAAACGATGGATTTTCACTTTTAATTTTAATCGTTTCTTTTTGTTTTGGAGTTTCGGATTTTCAGAGGTTGTAGAAGTTTCGGTGGGTGGTTCTTGCATGGATGATGTTTCGGAAGATGCGTTTTTGGAAAAATTTTGAGCTATGGTAGGTTGTAGAGGTGGGCTGATGTCCACATCTATTTCTCCCCCTCTTTTCCTAAGATACTCGTCCTCGAGTGTTTGGGTTTGACATGTACGATGTTTACAGTGTCTCGAATGATCCTTCCAAGGGTATCCTTGTGTTCCAACTCCAGAATCATGTCGGTAACGATTTTAGAGACAGTATAGCCGTCCCTGTAAGCATACCAAAGCTTCTTGGTCTCATCAGGTACAATCCTATGGTCTCTAACCAACACTTGGTCCATAATCTGGTATTCATGAGGCATTTTCCTCCTGGCATCATAGTATTTTTTTGCCTTAGGGTCCATGACTTTTGGTAGTAGAGGGGCTCGATTGTCGACTGGCAAGCGTCCCTCTCTTCCAAACATCAGCCTGTGAGGAGAGTACTTTGTTAATCCGTGTAAATAGTTATTGTATGCAAACACGGCTGCTTGTAACTTGAAATACCAGTTCTTCTAGCCTTTTTCAAGTGTCAAGAGTCGCATAACTGTTTGCATGATGGTTTTATTTGTTCTTTCCGCTAGGCCATCCCCTTCTGGAAAGTATGCATTCGTCGTAGAGTGTTGGATACCGATTTCGTCGAAGAACTCTTGAGTTTCCTTGGCATTAAAAGGTGTTCCTCCATCTGTGATGATGCGCCTGGGAGCTCCAATAAGGTGAACCAATGTATCTTTAACAAAGTTTCTTGTCACCTTGGCTGTCTGGTTGTGAACACCTTTTGCAAAACAGAATTGGGTGGCATAATCAACTGCTAGGATGATGTGTTTAACACCACCCAGTGAATTAGGCAGGGGACCGATATAATGAACCCCCCAGCATTCACCCAGGTCTCTTATTTGCATTTCTTCCAAGAAACCGGGCAGTTTGGATTGAGGTGCCTTACATTTCTGGCAAACCTCACAGGTGTGTACGAAATCGATTGTATCTTTTTTCCACGTACTCCAAAAGAATCTCTGACAGGGTTTTGTCCTGTCCAAAGTGTCCGGCTTTCGAACTATCATGCAGGAATTGAAGCACCTCTTGTACCAGCTGTTGTGGTATGACTGTCACGAATTTGGGCATGATGCATTGGCATTGGTTCGATTCTGAGGTCTTGTTCTTTCGCGATGCATTCGGTGAGGACACTGCTATGGGCCCCAGTGTCTACCAGCATCCGGATCTCGTCCATTTACGGAGACCAATATCTGGTCGCTTTTGAGACTGGCATCGTGGGCCCCAAGTTCCTTTATGTCACAGCTGGCTGCCAACTTCTGGTAGAGGTCTTGCATCATGTCCTGGCAGCAAGCATGCCCCTGTTTGGGGGTTTTGCCTCCAGGCATGATGATTGTGACTGTCCTATTTTTGCGGCACCAAAAGTGCCCAGGCCAAAGGCCCAGGTCTATGGTAGTCCAGGGCTCCAACTTGGGATGATCTGACGGGTTGATGACTGTGATGGGTAAATTGGTCTTCGGAATCGTCGACATTGTTATCTTCTCCTGCAGGGGTTGGTGGCAGAGCGGGGAATCTTGCAAAGTTGTCCTCCCAAACTGATGAGGGCATATTCGACACCATCCTCGCTGATAGTATCAGTTTCATCCAGGTCCTCCCCTTTGTGTTCCATGATTCCTCCATACTGTTTTACTTCCAAATTCCTCTTTGGTAACATGTGGCCTTGCTCTTGTCGATGGTCGTTACCGGCACATCATGGCGAGGGCCAGGAGCCGAGCTTTTTGGAGCTTGTGGACCCCCTAATTTACGTTGTGAAGCAGTGTAGATCTAGTCTAGATTGGTTGTCTCGAGGAGCTAGTGCAGTCACCACACATTGCTCTCCATCGTGTTTAGTTGTTGCACTTACTGGAAGACCATCTACTGCTTCAGGAGCTAGTGGCCACTTTATCCTTGGAGTAGAGGATTGTCATCATTCTTAGTGCAGCTTTTTTGAAGGAGCTGTATGAAAGAGTTGGGGCGGAGTCCACTGCATCTTGGATGGTTGAATGGAGCGAGTGTCTGAGCTGATTGATTTGGAGTTTGTCGCACAAAGCAGGGTAAATTTTGTCCTCTAGTCTCCAAATGAAGGCTTGGGTGCTCTCTCCCTCCTTTTGGAGTAGTTCCCAGTAGCGTTTCTCCAGTAGAGTTGGTTCGTTTGGTTTACCAAAGGCGGACGTCATTCTCTTCCTGAGCTCAGGCCAGGTCAAGTCAGGGTGGCGATAGTGGAGTTTGCTGAGCCATGATCGAGCTGGTCCAGTGAGGCAGGTGGTCATGAATTCCTCCTTGTGGTGGTCATCCCATCAATGCAAGTTGGCAACCTCTTCGAATTCTTCCAAGAAGGCATGGAAGGAGCTTAACCCATCGAATTTTTTGACAGTCGGCAGGGTGGCGGTTTCTATACTTCTTGTTGAGCTCCTCCACATTAAGTACTCTGGGTGGTGCCCTATAGACACCATCCAGGACCTGGCCTCGTCCTATAGTGTTGGGGTTTGGCCCTTGGTCCCTGTGGCAGCATTCTCGAGGAGGAAATTGCATAGCATAGATGGAGCTTCGGTCATAATTGTCTCGAGGCGGACTTGGGCGTTCACTGCTGTTGTCCGACTCACTTGAGGTGTAGTCGTAATATCTAGGCTCGATTGGTCAGGGACGCGGTCGATCAGCTTCCCGGTGTCAAGCCTCAGGGTACGGTTGGTGAGCTGTCGAGGTCCTCGGAGGCCCAGGAGCCATTGGATAGGTCCTCCTGGTTGGCAGTGGTTCGAATGAAGGTGGTGGTCTATCTGTGGCTTCAGGTTCGAGTGTTGTTGAGGTTCGGGCTCTCGAGGTGTGGATGGGTGCCTGCTTTGTGATGATTTTGGCTTGGAGCGGCTGGTAGTCAGCTGGGTTCCCAGGGTGGTCCAAAGCCTGATAATCTCGGAGAGGTCCACGTTGCCAGGCAGCGAGAGGTTTTGTTAGGATGGTTTGGGTGTCTTCAGCTTCTTGCGCATTGGGCGGTGATCACCTTAGCTACCTGTAGATAAGCTCGCTGTATCACTCCCAGAGGGAATGCGAAGGCCTTGCCCAGGCACCAATGTCTGCATAGAAGTTTGCGAAGATTGGGAAGTTTGAGAAGGTTGGTTGGGGAGGCTTGTTAGAACTCTCTCCATTGTTGAGAATTAGCAGTGGGTTGGATGCTTGGGTCATTTTTGTAGATGGTCCACGTAATGGGTGTGGTTTTTGTAGTCCTAACAAATGGGGAACACATCTGGGATTATATCGTACTGATTGTGTGATGGTTTGTGTCCAGATTTGATTCCAGTGTAAGATTTTGAAAAATGTCTTTATTGGTGTTGATGATCGGCTACCGATCAAGTCTTTTTGGGTGAATAACCTTTTGAAACCCAATGTGGGATGATGAAAGAGATGACCACGTGGGTAGGAAGGCCAATTGGATGAAGAAAAGTTGGTAACCGGTTATTTTCTCTCTTTGGAGCACACGGAGTGATCGGAGTGAAGAGAAAATTGGTTGGAAACGTGGGTAAGAAGTTTTTCGAAGAAAGAACAAAAAATGTACTTTAAATAAAGTTTTTACCGACTTTTCTGTTTGCTCGGAGTAATTGGAGCTGCTGGAGTGGTGAATTATATACACTCCACGTGGCTAACAGTACGTAAAGAGGAACAAAGACTCCTCTTTAGTAGCTAAGATGGGAGAAGCAGAAAGAAAGGGGTCGGTTACCGACTTTATTTTGATGAAGAAATGCACAAAAACGATGAAAGATTATGGCTCTAATGTTCTTGGTTGTCTCCCTTCCATTGATTGTGGTGTCTCAATGAAATGGGCCAAGTGGTAACGAAAAAAAAGATCCAGGAGATGGTGGAACACAAAAAAGGTACGAAAATAAACACAGAAGCCGGAGGTTCGTAGATCACAGGCTGCAGTCCCGTAGTTTTCCCTCTGCCAAAAGAGCCTGACGAACAGTCTGATAATTTACGAGTCTCTTGAACGAAGGACAATGAAGCGCGTGGGTGGAGTTGTTGTTTCCTTGTGAGTCCTAGGTTAGTAGGATGGTCCCAACAATTTGCACATGTTCCCACGAGTAAGGAAACGAAAAGGACGGACGAAGTGAACGCGTGGCAATTTAGGGGTTTCACTTTTGAACGGACGGACGTTTCTTTTCTTCACAGCGGCAAAGAAATATCTTTGAGGTACCTCACACCTCCACCAAATGTAACAATGTAGAGCTTTTGTTACGGGGCTCAGGTTGTAGACTCTCTTGACTAGAGCGGATACCGCTTTTTGTTAAGAGAGGGATTGTGATATACCACCTGAGTCCAATGGTGCCGGGGTCGTTCTCTCAGATATTTTGTTGTATCATAGCTGCACTGAAAAGAATCATGTAGACAGGCAAGACGGATGTAGGTTCGACGTTATACTTATTTATTATGACCAACCATTAATACATAATAGAACAGAGAATAGTTACTGTGGCGTGCTTTCGCCATTGGACCATAATGAGTTTACTTCATAGTTCCTATATCAGAGAATGGACCCAGAACATATGAAAACATGGTCTTTTATACCCAAGGCCTGTGCACACCTTTCCAGGTGTACCCATGCCCTAGGGACCATGCTTCGATGAGTAACCATCCGCCGATACCAGAAACAGGATGTATCTTGAAGCTTTGGGGTCTCCAAAAGGAAAGGAAGGGACGAAAATGCGTCCCTTACATCCCCAGAGACCCCCAGGCTAGAGGAGCAACGGAAAAGCGAAATACAGTGTGTTACACCTGCGATGTGCCAAACTATGCCACTGTAGCACTGACAGAATGTCAGTGACACTACCTGTAAATTTGTGACTGCCACAAACAAGAGTGTGTGGGTGGATATTTTAACTCCTAGTTACGTTGATTTAAGAGCCTAGATACAGCGTTTAGTTCAAAATTTCTCCAAGTACAGGCGCTGCTATCATTTTTGATGGCAGCAATGGAGTTAAAAAATGTACGATTTTAATCGTTATTAAAAAATAGAAGGACCTTTTCAAAATTTATAAAAAGAATACATCGTGAAGCCAATACATGAAAGTATTAGCTAATTATTTTGTTATTGCTCTGAATCGTTTTTAAAGAGAGTTTTTTCAAGTGTTCGTGGGACGGTTTTTGATCCAATGGGATTTAACATGGGGTTAGCTATAGTTTGTGCCGCCCTGGGTGGTCCTTGAGTTTGCCACCCCTTCTTCACAAAAAACAACACAATACACATCCGTGGCGCAACCAGGATTCTGATCTAGGAGAGGCCAACGATATTATCGATATCCAGTGATTGAAATGGTTTATATAATTTAGTATTAATTATGACACAAACCAGTACCTGGACTTAAAAGCATAATGCTGGATTGCGGAATACATACTTAGGCCATCTAAGAGTTTTATAAAGCTCCTTCTACTATCCCGAAAGGAAAAAACTTTTCTTTTCGTTGCTGCCACCTCCAAAAAAAGTGTTGTCCCGGGGCGGACAGCCCCCTAGCTACGCTGTTGTTTACAGAGCAAAAACGCAATTGGGTAGGTTTATGCTCCAAGCTTTGCTAAGATTTGCAAGCTTTGAAGCTTGTAAAAATTAGTTCCCCGAAGCTTAGCTTGTTCATACAAACAAATGGTCTTGCACGCTTCACTGCATTTTCTAACCTTTATACCCTATAAAACAGATATACGAAATAATAGAACTCTTTCCCTTTCTGGAAGTAAAAAAGGTGACTTGTTCACTCCATATGTGTATCCGTTTGATGATTGGTGCTTTGAGTTGCTAAGCTTTGAAAAGTTGAACAATTTCAAAGCTAGCTTCATGCTCTGGCGAAGGCAAAAACCTGAATCTCTGACGTCATTCTTGAAGCTTCGCAGGCTGCTGTGCCGCTTAGCAAGGGAGTATAAAGCAACCCATAGACTTCCAAGTCAATTCTCACTTCCGCACACATTTTTGCACATGCTTGGGTATTTGTGTAAAAAAAATTGCATAATCGTAATCCCCTGGACCATATGTTCACAACAGTTATGCCGCAGTCACACTATGCTGGTTTCCCAGCTGCTGGCTGGTTGTAGCGCTCTAGCAGCATAGTCTGAACTGCTACTAGCAGCTGCATTTTCCAGCAGGCTAGTGATTTTAACAGCGGCTTGTGAAGTTGGACATGTCCAACTTTAGCAGCTACCAGCTGGTCATGTGACTCCTTTCCTGCTGCTGCCATCTAGTGTGAACTTTTTGTTGCTAGTAGTGGCACTGGTAGTTGAAACTCCACTGCTTGGGTTGGTTGTTGTTAGAGTTTGTGTTTTTGCAAGACGGTGATTGGATGACTTGCACTGCTAATACCAGCAGTGACTGGACAAGTGTGAACCCAAAGCAGCCGCTGCTTGCTGTTGCTGCTAATAGCTAGCAGCAACCAGCGGCTTGTAAACCAGCCTAGTGTGACTGCCGCTTTATAGTTAATTAAAATTGGCGAGAGATCTTTTATTCTAGGATTATTCCAATGAATGCACATACTTGCAAAACATCAGAATTGCACTTTTTGTTGTATTTTTGCACAAAAATTTATTTTGTTTTGTTTAATCAGAGTCTGAGAATAAAACGACCCAATAAAAATAATTTTCCGAGCACAACTACTAGGGCTTTATTAGATTTTCCTCAAATATTTACTGTCAATTTGTTTTTCCTTTCGAATGCTGGAAGCAAAAAGAAACTAAGTGCTGGAAGCTTGAGAGATTATTTTTATTTATCAAAAACTACCTTTTAGTACTGTTAAAAAACATTGTTTTTTTATGTTATCTAATATCATAATTTGCTAAGGGCTGACTCTCTCTATCCCTCCTTCACTGCCTCCCTCCCTTTGTGCACGAATCTTCTCGCAAACTACACACTCTAGAATCGTGAAAATTAAGCAGTATACACATCTTTAGAATGGCTTCTCTATAGGCTACTTTAAAATTTCCAATTTACTTCTGTTTACCTCATTTTTGTGAAAAATCATGAAATTTCACCAAAACTCCTGAACATTAAAAGTTGGCAGCCAGGAAAGCAGGCTTTATTGCATCACGTATTTCTAAAGAATAAACTAACCCACGTGGGTTATGGTAAAGGTCACCTTTGATCTCACAATTTACATTGGTAGCAAAATTGGTTATGTCTTTGGCAGAGAAGTGAGAGGTGCTTGATTCAAGTCCTGGCTGGGGTTTTTGTAAATTCATTTTTTCAACGCTAGGCAGGCTTATACTAGGATCAAGAAAAGTATTTACTCAAAACGTATATCTGGAAATGTTCTCAATTTGAGATGATATACAGTGCAATTCATATATATGTATATATATATATATATATATATATATATATATATATATATATATATATATATATATATATATATATATATATATATATATATATATATATATATATATATATATATATATGTATATATGTATATATATATACATATATATATATATATGTATATATATGTATATATATATATATATATATATATGTATATATATGTATATATATGTATGTATATATATATATATATGTATATATATATATATATATATATATATATATATATATATATATATATATATATTCTGCCCAGAAGCAGCTAAAATGGCACTTTTCAGCTCTATTGATGTATTATAATTCTGGCAATCTGCTTAATTATTATGTACAATGACGTCATGAAAGTGTTCTGTAGGATTTAAGTCCGGGGGACATGCTGGCCATTCGAGAGTGGTGATATTTTGGTTTATTAACCATTCATTCCTTACGTTACTGTAGTAAACTGGTGCATTCTCTTGCTCGAATACTAAGCTAACACTATTTGGTTAGTAAACTTTCTCATAATGTTGTCTGATAATAAAAATTATTTGTTTTTGGTTGAAATGAAGGAAAAGTTACTTAATACAAGGGACACTAAACACTTCTCATATTGTTAGGCTCCCACCACCAACCTTTCTGAGAGGGAAAAATTCAATCTTGATGATCTTGAAGTTTTTTTTCTTTCTTTTCTTCATATAGGAAGGATGCGAGGAAAAAACCACAATATTTTTCTAATCAAAATTTCGGCAGTGGGTGAGCCTAACGATATGGGAAACATTTAGTGTCTTTGGAATGAGTAGCATAGTTTTTGAAATGCATAGTTTAGGATTCATTTCAACCAAAATAAATATCGTTTATCAGACAATGTTGGGAGGATATGCACTGCCTTATGAAAACATCGATTCCCTAGCATTAGCTTAATATTCCAGCAAGTGAATGCAATAGTTCGCTCCAGTAAGCTAACGAAGAAATGGTTACAAAACCAAAATATCACCACTTTCGAATGGCCAAAATGTTCCCTCAACTTAAATCCTATAGAAAATATTTGGTGCATGATGATTAAGCATATTGCCATGATTATAGTACATTAGTAGAGCTGAACAGGGCCACTTTAGCTACTTCGGGCAGAATTTCTGTAAATTTGCAGTATGTAGAAAAAAATGTTTTCAGTTATAAAACTTCAGGAGAGTTGTTGTATACTTTATTAGTTTTAATATTACTGTTGAGTTCAGTATTTTATTTTGTCGCTGTAATAAAAGTGAAAAATTTATTAGTGTGTCTCTAATTGTGAAAAGTTCATTTTCCAGTTTTTAATTCTTTTTAATTTTTACCTTTTTCTAAAATTTGATTTCTGCCTAGCAGAAAATTTATAATACAAGATGCTCTCTTTATGTTGAGCGGCACAACTGGCATGGACATCAACTCTTAATACCAAAATGGCTCTGGTGGTGTGATGGAGAGAGAGGAAGACGTGGAAGGCAGAGATGGTGATGCAGGCATAGAATCGGCATGTGGCGATAAGTGGCAGTGTTGCCATGGTAGGCGGTGTGGGTTGCTTCATTGCTTGGAGGCGGGCCTCGATTTGAAGAAGCTCCTTTTTTGGGAGTTGCCCTGTACATGGAAAGCCCATCTCACCAAGATGTAGGCAGACCGCTTGGAGGTACTCGAGGTCCTTCTCCCAGCGAACTCAGTAATTCTCGGTCTGGCATGCAGCGGCTTCTTGTTGCAACTGCTGCTGCACTTCTTCGAGGGGGTGGGAAATGATCCACCTCCTCCGCACTTTCCTCTGAGACTGGCTCCACCTGGAATTATCTTTCTGATTTTGATTCTGATTCTGATTTTTTATGCCAAAACCTCAAAAACACCAAAAGCATTAGTTATTTAACAACCTGTAGTTTGTGATCCCTCCCGAATACTAGACTGGGGGTGCAGGACTCATCTCTGTCTCTCCCTCCCTACATACTTGGACTTAATCAGGCAGAGAGATATCTCTGCGACCATGGTCACTTGGTCCTGGTTACATCTTGTAGGTCCAAGATAGACAAAGCATATAAAAGAACTGTGTTTCTCTTTGTTCGATGTCCATTTTCTTGCTCAACTTTGTTTTATGTAGATCTTTATCCGTATCACATCATGGGCATGTGGACGCACCTTTAATTTAACCAATTCATTTCTGTACATGTTCATGTTTCTGAGACAGGAATGAACAAAAGCATTTATAATCAGAAGCTACGTGGGCTCTTGTGTGGTAACTAGCCTTTTTTGAATAAGTTGGATACACCCTAATGCAAGAGGACTATCAAACCCCTTTGGAGCAAATGATCGACGATCAAAAATGGATGGTCACCATCCTTCTGAGAGATTTCACCCCTACTCAGGAGGACGTCTACCACCCATCACCATCTGCCTATAACCATCACTCCAGTATTCTTCATGTGGCTACCATGCGATAGAAGAAGAAACGAGCTACCAAAATAGTAGAGAATTGTCGCTGCTCACAGTTACATGCTATCACTTCTTAAACGATGATATGCTTTTTCCATATATTATACATAAAACACAAAGTTTGGATGTTTGTCTTTTATGCTAAAAACTCGAGAACCACCTAATGTAGGGAAGTGACATTTGGCTCACTTGTAGTGCTCAAGATTTCTAGGTCAACGGTGCTATGGTGAGTTGTTCGTGAGTTATGAAAATTTGAAGTAAGACAATGTAAGTTTAATATAATATTGACATGTATACAATCAACCCCTCACTTTTCAATAAGTACAGGGGAAAAGGGGTTGTATCAGATACTTTTTTATCTTTTAAATTTTAATATGGGAATGGCAAAATGTAAAGGTGGTGTTATGGGTGCATATAAGCCCTCAAACATTTTTTTTTTCTTTTTTTTTAATTTTCCCCTCCATTTCTAATGACATAAAATGTTCAAGTATCAACTAACAAAAAATTATTATTTGTATTTGTAAGTATAAGCATTATAATTGTGATGGTTTTTTCTTCTTTTCACCTGAGGGGGTACAACTTTTTGTAGGACCTGTCTCCTCTCACTTAGGATTAGAAATACAAAATCACTAAAACATTTTTTACATTATATATATTTTTTTCTCATTTCTAACTTTTCTTACAAGTTCTTGTCCCAAATTTTTTGTTATTTTTTCATACCTTTATAGTCTTTATCAACCCAGACAGTTACTTTTTTTTGCATCTAACCTCATGGCTAATTTATTATAAGGCTTATAGGCCTAAGTGCCTTCAACTAATGACAGTTTTTTATATGTTAAAAAAAACACTTATATTTTGGGGGAAAAAATTTGTATTCTTTATTGTACTTTATATAATTTATATTATTAGAAAACTAACCAATCATGGTTGTGCAAAGTGGAATCCGGCCCCTTGAAAATTAAATAAAAAGAGCTCACTTTCGAGCTAAAAAACACAGTGAACATCGAGCCATCTCTGGGATATCCACCTTGCAAAGCCATCTCTCTTGGAAAAGGTGCATTCCACAATTCTGCCGGTCACTACACTATTTGCTGCCTGCTTCCAGTGGTTCCCTGCTTGGGTTCACCACAGGAAGTTGTTGCTGGCTTTTTTGTAGCCGTACCAAAAGAGTTGTTTGGGAACCTCAACCAGAGTATTCACCATGTTGCTGTTGTTGTAAGTGAATGTGTTTAAGTATTTGGTGGTGGTTAAATGAGCAAACAATGTATCTAAATGAACTATTGAGAATTAAACAAATTAATTTGAACTTTTGCTTTCCTCTGTAAATTTGCATATAGTCTTCATTGACTAAAAGGACCTGGAATAGTTATTTCAAAGCTCTTCTTTGAAAATCAAAGAAACTAATAGCTTACAGTGGGACAGGAGATATAGACATCTGTCCTAAAACCATTTGCCCTAAACCCATTGTCCTAAAACCATTTGCCCTAAAGGACATTTACCCTGAAACCACTTTTTTGTTTGCTTTTTTCATATGGTTTCTTTTGGTGGAGTATGTTAAATAGGTTCTGTGTGCCACAGGCATGCAAAAAACACCAAATGACATCAAATTACACTACTGCCCACACAGCACAATGATATCCAAAGGACATCCAATGGATGTATTCAATGTCCAGGCAATACATCCTGGAATATTCATGAATATCCTTTCTACGTTTAGTGCATGTCAACTGGATGTCCCAACGTCTCACTTGAGGAAGTACATAAGACATCCAAGATGGATCTCCATTGGATGTCTACTCTGGATGTACATATGACATCCTCAAAAACATTGTCAGGACATCCCAGATGGATGTCCATTGAATGTCTACTCTGGATGTACATATGACATCCTCAAAAACATTGTCAGGACATCCCAGATGGATGTCCATTGAATGTCTACTCTGGATGTACATATGACATCATCAAAAAACATTCAAAGGACATCCATGATGAATGGCCTGTGGACATCCAACTGTCCAATTTGAGGATGTACATATGACGTCCTAACACTAAAACACAAACGATGCCTAAAATAATTTTCATTTTCATGTAAGCTTATATATAAATATCTAACATGAAGGTGCACATGTGAATGTAAATTGTCAATGAGAAAACATTTGATAGATGAATTTCACACTACAGTGAAATTATTCAACTTATTATTCATTTATTTTCATATAAGAGTAACAGCATACATAAGTAGTTACACCTTCCTACTAGCATATGTATTAACATTCATTATCACTTGTGTTCATTCATTCAGTCCTTATTCTTCCTTGTTTCATATTCAAATCTTAAGTGCCAGTTAGTTTACTGTAACTTGTGAAAGGTTTAATGTCATGATTAACTTATGAACAAAAAAATTCCAAACTCCTTATTCTGCATTTCAGGATTAACACTATAAGCAGAAATTGATATTATCTTAGAAAATAGAACTTTAGACTAAGCTTAGTTTGTTAGCAATTATTTGAGATCATAATGTTGTGATCTTAAATAATTGCTAACAGACCAAACTTAGTCTAAAGTTCTATTTTCTAAATTAATATCAAATCTAAAATAATATCAACATGAAAATATTGTGTTTAAAGTTAATATACAAACATATAAGCCAGTTGTAAAAATCATTACCTTAAAATTTACCTTAAAATGCTTAAAATTTGCATAAACCCTTCTGGTTTCTAAAATAATTTCAAGCTTTTCTTAATTTTACTCTTGAGAGACAGAGTAACCAGAGTTTGGTTGGTGTTCACAGATTAAAATAACAACAAAAGGGAGAAAAACTAGCTAGCGCAAAGAACTGACAATGTTCCCTTGAACAAAAATTTTAGACCTTTAGCATAAATAATATTCTTATATAAAGTACTGTGTATTTCTTCTGGGAAATTCAATTTTAAAAAATCGAACTTTAGTTTTACTAAGTTTGATTTTTAAGATTTTCTACTGCCATTGGCCAAGCACATTGAGGTAACGGAATGTGCTTGGCCAATGTGTTTATAAATGCAATTAATTTAGTAATCATAGGACAATATGGGAAGCAAAGGACTTAATAAAGAAACTGAAATACAAATGAATAATGAATGTCAACTTACACATGAAATTAAGAGACTTTTCCATGAACCATCAATATGCAACACTGTTTAAAATGCTTCTTTTTTAAAGTTTTAAAAGTTTGCAAACTTTGAAGTCACTTCTGTGCTCTTTTAGCAAACATACACCCTTTTATGATCCAACATTCCAAAAGCCTTACCCAAACCCTCATTGCTTTTTCAAAACAGGATCATAGGGTAGTACAGGTGGTACTTTTTCCACTCACTAATGAAAACTTCCTTTTACAATCATATATTACTTTAGGCTATGGTTAAGTGAAATACATGTATATACACTATACTTGTATAAGCAGTTGCTATACATATCCATAAGACATCTTGTGGATATCTTCTAAAATGAATATTTAATATCCAGAAGATGTCCTTTAGATATCATAACAATGTACACTTTTGATATTCACAGGATGTCCTGTGGACATGCTGTGGTACATACATAAAATGAGTGTAATATTTAAATCACTATGATATAAATAATTACATATTTTATTATAACCTTAAAATTCATTAATAATGATAAAATTAAGTAAAATTTTTAAAAATTTGATTTTTTTGATGACATTAGTGGGATGTCTTAAGGATGTCCAAATTATCCCAGGATATCTTGGACTTATTGTGGACATAACAGGACGTCCTGTGGATATTTTGTGCCGTGTGGGTGGTTAGGGCAAATGTCCTACTAGGGCAAATTGTTTTAGGGCAAATGTCCATTTAGGGCAAAATGTCCTTTTAGGGTTGTATAGAATTTCTTAACAGTGAAGATGAAAGTCAATAAAAGTTATTTCTTTTAATTGTTTACTTTTCCGGAACAAATCCGGGTTCTAAGGCTAGCAATCTATAGTTTAATAGTAAAATCTTTAAAGTACAATAAAGTTTGGTGATTTTTTTAGAACTCTTGTCGGTTTGTTTTATAGGTTTTAAGACAAGCAACTATTAACATACGGACAATTGTTTCTTTGGGACTAGAAACTACATTTGAAATTAAAGTTATGAACTACTATCAGACAACAAAGTAAGTTTTAATACATTAAATTAAATTAAATTTAGAACATTTTATCAAATAATAACAAAATCTTTTTATTAAGTAATGACAAATGGTCAAAGCATATTATTGCAGTGCTTTGCGCTGTTGTTGAAACAGCTGGGCACGTTGGTTTAGTCGTTCTCGGTATTTTGGCAATACCAGCAGTTTTACAAGCAAATTTGATTATAATAAACTTCTTTAGGTAAAAAAAAATATTTAATTTTCAAAAAAATTTGATATTGAAGACCTATGAGTTGTGTTAATTTTTGGTCATTTTGATAATTACAGAGCTATGATACTAATTTTAAAAAGCAACAGTGCCATTCGTTCCATCGTCGTTATTCCAAAATACATTTCTGCCCATAACTCAATGCAGTCCATCTTTGATACTATTGACAAGAAGGTTTTCATTAAAAAAACGGATTTTAACAAACATAATGTACTGTACATTAAATATTTTGCGCCTGAATGCTAGTAAATCTACAAAGGAACAATTTCTAATAAAACTTTGTTTTGTCATAATAGACATCTACAATTAAGAAGGGCGAGAAGTACATACAGTTCAAAGACATTCATTTTTCTTATCCTAACCGTGGAAACAACATCGTATTGAATGGATTTAACTTGAATGTTAACCGGGGGCAAATGGTTGCTTTAGTTGGAGGAAGTGGATCTGGAAAAAGCACTTGCATACAACTGCTTCAACAATTTTATAAGCCGAATCTTGGTTCAATTGTAAATGAATTCAATTTTTTTTATCCAATTATTGGTAGCATTGAAGTATAAAGGACAACGTCTGAATGTGACTGAGTGGGATGACCACATTAATGGGTGAAGAAATCGTAAAAAAATAGTGAAAGAAATGGGAACGTGCAGTGCATACCAAAAAACGCGTGCAAAAATTAAAATTTACATCCGAGTTCTTTGGTATTTTAAAAATGTTTTTTTTTGTTGCTTATTTTAACATGCATGGGGCCCGTGCTTCACAAGAACATTAGAAAGCCCTCTCCATCAGGATTATAACTATGTAAGTAACACGACTAACACTTGTGAACTCGTTGCGCATGCCGAGATGCGCTAGCAACTTTTTTCTATTGAGCCCATAGACCGAATGTTAAAGAAAAAATGTTATTTTTTAAAATACACAGTCGCGGCAATATGTTTATTTTTTATATTTAAAGTAGTCCACTATTAAGTTTTCAAAGTGCTGTGTGCACCTTAACTTACAGGTATGTTAAATTCCATTGTGTACGATCAACTAAGAACAAAATATCCATTAAAATGCTCGTAAAAATACCTAAACATAATTTATAAAACCCACAATTAAACCACTATGAAGCCATCACATTGGCACACCAGCTGATATTTTTCTGTTTTTTTTTTAATTATTTTCATTTTTTATTTTTAATTATTATTATTTTATTTTTATTTTAATGGATGTTTTTTCTTATTTGGGCGTACTCAATGGAGTTTAACTTAAGAGTTAGAATTAGCGATTTGAAACAGCTTTAAAAATATAACCGCACTTACCAATTTGTCATTATGTCACTAGATAAGCATATATTTATGGTGCACATTGCACTTTGAAAATTTAAAATTAGACAACTTTAAATATGAAAAATAAACATATTGCCGCGACTGTGTATTTTAAAAATTAACATTTTTTTTCTTTATTAAATACTATTTCGAAATCGCGAATTTTTAATTCTTATATTAAACTCCGTTGAGGACGCCCAAATAAGAGAAGGAATTTGAAAAATAGTTTTTTAAAAATATAACAGCACTTACCCAATTTTTTGGCATTCTATCACTCGATCAGCATATATTTTAAGTGCACATTGCACTTTTAATTTTTTTTATAAAGTGTCATGGGGCCCGCAGCCCCATTACAACAAAGCCCCTGCAACAAACCTTATTTTATACCCATTTGAATAAATTAATATGCAAATAATAATTAACAAACATTATTTATACAAAAATTATTCTGTTGGTACTGTAATACGCAATTGTTATGCAGAAAAAGTTGGCCTATATTTTTTTCACGAAATTCAAACGCGTGTATTTTTCTGCACGTGCAACGAGTTGTAGTTGGCTAACGAAATGGTTTGTGAGTCGCGGGCCCCACGCTTGGTAAAATGCCCTAGACCTTCATGTAAATTATATCTTTTGCATGCATTTTTGAGTACGTCCTGCACATTTTGTATTTTTTGACTTATTGTATTTACAAATTCTTCACTTCTAAATTTGGCATCTCACCCAGTCAGATGCGGGGTCATTTATACTGCAATGCTACCTAATTATATTATTTATTTAAAATGTTTACGACATAGTATACTCACTATAAGACGAAACTTATGGCGTCAGAGGAGTTGACAAAAAAATTAAGGCTTGTTACATTTTTATTATTACAAGCTTGTATTTAACTTGACATGACCATTGTCCGTTTGCATGGTTTAAATAGGAAACATAGAAGTCCATGGACTTATATTTCTCCTATTTAAACCAATTTTCCTATATTCTAGAATTGTGTACACAGTTTTCAGTAGTGCGACCTGTTAATGTATCAAATTTTGACGGATCCTCGAATGACCTGCCCAGTATCCGTTATAGGAGGGTACCTTAAATAACGTACTTTTTAGGCTCCTGTAGTCCCAAAACAAAAAACATGTCTTAGAATAAATAAAAGCTTGTATAGAAAAACGTAGTTTATTTTACATTATTTACTTGTTTGTTGTTGTTGGTAGCAATTGTTTATTAGACAAAATGACACAACCCTAAATTTCTTGTCAACCCTTCTCGCTTCACAAGCTTCTTGTGACTCGTGAGGTCATTACAGGTAAAACACTTTTTATTTTCCTTATGTTTTTCTGATAAACACAATTTCTAAATAGTAAATGTAACTATAATTTGACCAAAATATAAAAAAAAGAAAAACATTGGTCAACAACTGAAGTATTTGCTGGAACAACGTTTTAACTCACAACATTTTTTTAACAGTAGATGGAAGGTTCTAAGTGACTTGTTTTTTTTTTGTTAACCCTTAGATGACACCTTCTCTCACTTAGGAACACTAAAAAAATAGTTGTGAAACAACGTTGTGGAACAACGTTGTAATTTTAAAATATTATATTTTAAAATTTTAAAATTGTCAGTTACCATTGGTCCAGAACATGCTTCAACTATCGAAGTTATTAAATTCTGAAAGTGACATATAAAAGTTGTTTTCCTGAGGCCTAAATCATAATTTACTTATTTAGCAAGTGCTCTTGCTTCTAAGAATGGCTAGTAGATGACTTTGATGTTTGTTTCACATTGTGAGTAACATTATGTATGTCGTTGTTATAGTTTTTTTACATATTGATCTTCAAATAGAATGCGTTTTACCTAACCAGCTGGGTATAGGCCTACTGGTATTAAAACACTTAAAATGTTTGCATTAATCTTAGATGCTGTCAGGAAAGGACATCACAGATATTGGAATATGTGCAAGACAAGATATGGCACTTGTTGAACAAGAGCCAACGCTATTTAATAGAACAATATTTGAAAACATTGCATATGGATGTCATACTAGAAACATATCTATGGAAGAAGTCGTAGAAGCAGCAAAAATTGCTAATGCACATGAGTTTATTACGCAATTTCAAAACGTAAGTTTCAAAAAATATATTAGTTATTCTCATATTCGAAAACAACTCTTAAATAACGAAAAATAAATCGCTTAATTTGGATTTTATGTTTTAACTAAAAGTAATTCGATAGTTAAGGTCAGTACAGTAAATTGCTTTGCTAACATCTGTATTGACACCAACAATTGTATGCTGTCATAGAATTATGAGCAGATTGTACATTGTATAGCCGTAGGGCCCAGTTGTCTTTTTGTTGTTGTTGCCTTAAGAGGCTACATCACAAAATTACTTCGAAAAATCTCCTCAATGAGCGCTACCATCGTGTTTCTATTGAGCCCATAGACCCAATATTTAAAAAAAAAACAATTGTTAATTTTTATAATATACAGTCGTGACAATATGTTTATTTTTCATACTTAAAGTTGTCCAATGTTAGATTTTCAAAATGCAATGTGCACCTTAAATATATGCTGATCGAGTGATAGAATGACAAAAAATTGGTAAGCGCTGTTATATTTAAAAAAAACTATTTCAAACTTGCGAATTTCTAACTCTTATGTTAAGAGCCTAGATACACGTCCATCTTGTTGTCTTGAGCAGACGACAACGAGTCAAATGAGTGTTACTATATTGAGACGTTTTGGGGCCCGCCGCTATTTTCTTAATTTAGCGCCGTTATTGTTTTGGGTTTCTTTAATTTTGTAGACACCATGTATTTTGTAGCTTCTGGGTCACTCGGTACTAATAGGTACCGATTGACCGGTACGGATGAAAGTCCGAGAGATACAGAGATTAAAGATCCTCAAGACTGTGAAGTCTTTTGCCAGAGACTAGTGAGGACACAAAATAGACGTTATATTGGTCTAGTCCTCCCGGGCCAGTAGAATTAGTGACCTAGCCACTCACTATCAATACGAGTGAAAACTCGCTCGTATTAACCTAAAAGAGCAGATTCTACTAGTGGAAAAAGGTCCGTCACAATATATGGTGGAGGTGCGGGGTAGTTTATAAAACTTGCTACCTCGTTTTGCCCCAAGAAACGTGTTGAAAAACACGAAGTATCGTAATTCAATTGTGCAAACAATTTTGAAACCAAACAAAACTTTTCGAAACATTTTTACGTTCTTATTGTCACAAATTACGATAAACAACGATGACTACCAACAGAATAACCGCAAGGTTCTCCCAGCAACTCCGATATAGACGCCAACGTGAACAGCTTGTAAGAGAACAAGCAAAAGCTCGGGAAACACGTCGTGTTGCCCGAGAAACACGAAAGCAAGAAAAGGAGGACAAGCTGAGGGCCCTTGCTGAAGAGAAGCGACTCCAGGAAGAAGAGAAACGCGCCGAAGAAGAAGAACGCCAAGCCGACGCCCGACTAAAAATTGAAGCAGCATCTTCTGAAGCCTCTCAACGAAGCAACGAGCTGAAGATGGTCGACCGGTTTGCCGAACTTATGAAGGACGCAACTCCTGAGAGCCGTGAGGAATTGGTAAGACGGTTGTGCGGAGAATCAACTACACGCCGCCTGGAACACACACACACGAAACAGAAGCAAGTCACCCACAAAATCCGGGCGTAAGCTCAGGGCCGAAGCTCCTGAATGGACTTCGAACCTGGGACCGACGCCATATTCTGAAAAGAATTCACTTCATCCACTTCAGGGTTTTCCAAAGTATGATGGATCTGAGAACATACTTCTTTATGTTGAAGAGTTCAAAGATATTGCAATTGCGCACCAATGGAACTCCCTTCAGCGATGCAGTCACTTTACTGGTCTCCTTCGTAAACGAGCAATCAAATGGCTTGCTCGTTTTCGATTGGAATATGGCGAAATAAATTGGCCTATGATGCGTAACGGAATTATAAATGAATTTCTGTTACCTGACCAGAAAGTGAGGATGAAAAATGAGCTGTCCGCAAGGACCCAAAAAGATAATGAAACTTTTAAGGTGTACGCGGAGGAGTATGCAGAGATGTATCGAAGGATACATCCCCAAGATGACGACTCTTTGCTGATTTCGAGCCTGAGGAAAAGCCTTTTACCATCTTTGAAGCTGCATCTGTTTGGAGCACCGAAGGACAATCTTTACGACTTCGTCAAGTTTGCCGCCCAGACTGAGGGAGAGCTGATAGAAGAGAATATGTTGACATACAAGACGACTACTGGTAACCAGCCGGCCCAGCAGTAGAAGCCTCAACAACCGAAACAGCAGCAGCAACAGCAGCAGAACAAACAACAGATGTGGACGAACAAGAACACGGCCACATCTGAAAAGACGCAGGACAAAAAGACGAATCAAGATGGTGGACAGAAATTCCAGCAGAGAAAACGATCTACTGGACCACTCATCTGCTATCAGTGTCAGGAGCCTGGACACAGAGCGTTCCAGTGCACCAACGGACTGAAACCGAAGAAGGAAGAGAACAAGACGACTCCACCAACTCCAGTCAACCGAGTTGATGAACCGTCAGAAACGACGGCGCCGAAAATCTTCTGTGCTGACGAAATTCACGTTCTACCAAATGGGATGAGGCGAAACTGATGAGTGTGGCGAAAAAGGGAATAACCACACCTGTTAAGACTAAAGAATAACAAGTAGTAGTCTCAAAAGGAGCTACTCTTGTTAAAACCCAAGAAGAACAGTGTGTAGTGAAAACGAAAGTAGCTACTCCTTTTATTAAGCAGGGGCAGACTGTGGCGAAAACCAAAGAAGTACCCACACCTGCTCAAAAATCTAAAGCAGAACATGGAGTAGTGAAAGAGTGAGTAGCTACACCTGTTAAGGGTTCAACTGAAGAGTCTAGTCTTCTCTATCGGTTGCAAAACCCGTGTTGTACACAAACAATTCGAGATATTTGGACCAAGTTGACTGAGACAGTCATGCCTCGTGAACTTCAAGTATAAATCAAGACGAGCAGACGGCACCTAAAGTTTGTGTGAACTTTGGAGGTCGTGAGTTAGAAATGACTGCCGACAGTGGCGCCGAAACATCTGTCCTCAGCGAGTCATTAGTGAAAGACATTGTGGCAACCTGGTCTGCTCCAATTTTAATTTTGATGGAGCAGACGAATTTCCCTATGGTGGTCTGCCTGACAGCTACAGTAGGCTGTTGGGACGGACGCCATTTTGGTGCCAGCAGACCTCTCACCATTAAGTCTATGGGTGAGAGGTCAGAAGTGACCTCTGTCCCCTCCAGGTGGAGTTGCCTGCAGGTTTCCTGTGGCCTAGTCAACCACAGGATCTGGGCAGTTGGTTGTAGGCTTCAACTGGGACTAGACCTGTGGGTGGAGGTCAGGTAGACCTCCACTGTCCAGCATCTGGACCTTCTTCTTTTGTGCCTTTTCGTATATATTTATGGGGGCTTGGCTGGATAAGGTATCCAGCCAAGTTGTGTGAATATTATCACTGCCTTTATTCATCATACATCGTAAGTGTCAATTAAATACACTTTTTACTTCATCACTTACTGTGTCGTGTCTTTTCTTGGGGAGTACCGCGAGGGGGTGGGTTTCTGGTTTGGGGGAAATCACCGTCCTATTACCGACTTGTTTCGGCCGGTCCTCGTGTCGGCTCGCGGTAGAACCGGTGTTCTACCGCGATATTCTCGGCGTGGCGGCGTGGTCGTTCGTCGTGTCCATCGAGGGTGGCTCCGTGGAGCCGACACAACTCAAGGAGCACCGTGCGGGAGACGGCTACGGGTACGGTCCCGTCCCCGTAAGGAGCCGGTTAAGCGGTAAGTTTTACGTCCTTTTTGGGGTGAACTTACTGGGGTTATTGTGACGGTCCGGCGGGACGTTACAACATGAAGCTCATTGTGGATCCACTTCCGTTCCCGCCGAATCTGACTGGTGCCGGAGGTAGCCCACTGAACATTATGGGACAAGTTATCGTGCCGATTCAAGTCGCCGAGAAGCTTGTCAAAGGAAAACTGATTGTCATCAAAGGACGACGTGAGGCCTTGCTGGGGAACGACCTCGGTAAAGATCTCAACCTTTGCCTTGACATGAACAACAAGAAAGTCTACTTCAGAGAGGAACTGTTGCCGGGCACTCTCCAAAAGCAGCAACAAGCAGAAGATTTCATCCAAAGTCTTAGAAACCAAGAGGAAGAGGATCTTCAAGAAAAACTCCTGAATAAGAGGCCAGCGAAACTCCGCCTGGTCCAGAATCTTGTGTTGGATCCAAAGAAAGCTGCAATCGTCGAGGTCAATGCTCCTGATGATCTACAAGAAGGTAGTCTCCAGTTCATTGACTCGTGCGAAAGCACGCTCCAGCAGAGAGGAATCAAAGTTTCTCCTGGGATCATTGAAGGAAGAGGAAAGTCTATCCTTCAAATCCAAATCTTCAATCCATCTGGAGAGGTTATTCACCTCGGAGCCAGAGAAACGATCGCAGAGATCGAGGACGTCGTCACAGCTCTTGATGTGCCTGTGGGCCCCTCGATTTACAAAATTGAAACTCAAAGTGACCAAGTAAGAGTCAAAGAATATGTCGAATTTCAAGACAGTCTTAATGTCAATCTGAATCGTCCAAGAGAAAAAAAAATGGCGATTCGGAAGCTTCTCGGAGAATTCAGGGACATTTTTGCCTTCAAGACCTCCGACTTGAAAGAGACAAATTTGGCAACACACGTGATTGACACGGGTTAAAACCCGCCGGTTCGAGAACCGCTCTGGCGTACTTCACCTGCTCAGAGAGAGATCATCAAGTCGACACTACGTGATATGTTGGATGCCGGCATTGTAAGCCCATCCAAGAGTCCGTACGCAAGTCTGGTGGTGATTGTTAAGAAGAAAAATGGTCAGCATCGATTTTGCGTCGATTATTGCAAACTCAATGCTCAAACTAAATCTGACCAATATCCACTACCACGGATAGGTGACGCTTTCGATTCTCTTTCTAGAGCCACGATTTTTGCAACCTTGGATTTAATATCAGGTTATTGGCAATTTCCGGTGGAAGAAAGAGATCGAGAAAAAACGGCTTTCGTATGCACCAATGGCCTCTATGAATTTAATAGAATGCCATTTGGTTTGATGAACGCACCTGCAACGATGCAACGTGCTTTGGATGTGTTACTGGCAGGCCACAAATGGGAGACCTGCCTAGTCTATTTAGATGACATCGTCATCTTTGCGAAGGACTTCGAAGAATTCATGAAGAGATTGAGAAATATCTTGGTGCTCATCCAGAATGCCAATTTAAGCCTTCAACCAAGTAAATGTTTCTTTAGAGAAGACGAGATCAACTACCTTGGCCACAAGATTAGTGCCCTTGGTATTCGACCTGATGAAGAGAAAGTGCAGACGATTCAAGGATTTCCTGCACCGAAAAACGTGACTGACGTCAGAAGCTTCCTTGGAATGACCGGCTACTACAACCGTTTCATTGAGAACTACTCCAAGATCGCCAGACCAATGCAAGCCCTAGTCAAGAAGGACATGGACTTCAAATGGGATGATGACTGCGAGGTCGCTTTTGATAGTCTGAAGAAGGCTCTCTGCTCCGCTCCGATTCTAACTTTGTATGATCCGGAGGCAGAAATTGCCTTGCACACTGATGCTTGTGACTACCAGATTGGTGTCATAATTTATCAGTATGCGAAAAATGAGAGGAAACCTGGAGTTCTAGGTTACTACAGCCGAAAACTCCAGGGAGCAGAACGAAACTACGGAACAACTGAAAAAGAATGTCTTGCAATCGTTTATGGCATAGAAAAAGCCAGACCGTATGTTTTCAACCGGAAATTCAGAGTATTTACCGATCACAAGGCCCTGTGCTATTTAAAAACAGCACAGAATCTAGATGGCCGATTGGGTAAATGGCAGATGAAACTACAGCCATATGATTATGAAGTAGTTTACAAAAAAGGTAAAATGCACGTGGACGCCGATTGTGTCTCACGTTACGAGAGCAACGTTCCTGCTAATTGGAAGCAGAAGAATGGAGAGATGGAAGCTCTTGAAGATCTTCACATCTTTACTGTCTACAACGATTTCCAGTGGGAATGGGAGCAATCCCTTGATGAAGAACTTCTCTTCATCAAAGAATTACTCCAGAACGATCGACTGCATCCCTATCACAAGAAGTTTGCGAAAGTGGATGGCGTTTTATACCACCTTAAGTATCAAGACACCGTGCCAGTACTGACGTGTACTGTGCCCCGACAATTGAGGATTGGTATTCTCGAGATGCTCCATGATGTGCCTGAGGCCGGACATTTCGGATTCACCAAAACGATGAAGAGAATCCAGAAGTGATTCTACTGGAAGACAATGAAAGCAGATGTCGCCGACTATGTCAGGTCGTGCCACATCTGTCAGAGAACCAAACTGTCGCACCAAAAAGTACCTGGATTGCTTCAACCAATCATTGTGGGAAAACCGACAGAGTGTTGGGGGATGGATTATGTTGGTCCTCTTCCGAAATCAACCGGAGGAGTTCAACATATTTTGATTGCAGTGGATTACGTGATGAAGTATTGCATCGCCAAAGCAGTGGGAAGAGCAACCGCTCAGGCAGCAATTGCCTTCGTCAAGGACAAAATTGTAAACGAGTTTGGAGTTCCTCAGAAGATCATCACTGATCGAGGACCACAATTTTTGAGTAATGAAACTCAAGCGTTTTTCAAGACCTACGCAATCCAGCATGCTGCCACGACAGCCTATCATCCTCAAGCTGATGGGTTGGCAGAGAGAACGAACCATACAGTCATGGAAGTGGTGAAACATCACTTGGATGTCCTTCAGCAGCAGGCTGACTGGAAGAAGAAATTGGGTGACGCGGTTATGGCCTACAATCTGGTAGAACATAAATCAACGAAATTTTCGCCATATCGATTAATGTTCGGGCGCGAGCCCAGGACCACGTTGGATAACATGATGCCACGTGCTTCTATCGTGCCACCGCCCGTAACAGACGAAGCAGAGCAGTCCGATCCAGCCTTGGATGCTGCTAAAAGGAATATCGAAGCTGCCCAGGAGGTGCAGAAAAGAAAGTACAACGAAAAGCATCGTACAATTCCGGCTTACAAGCCGGGTCAGAAAGTATTGATAAGAGATCGTTTGCCAAAGCCAGGAATGGCTCAGAAACTCATCTGGCCATACAAGGAACCCTGCCTTGTCACCAAAAAGATAACCGATTTAGTCTACGAGATCGAGTACGTTACTCGATCCGGTCTGACTATGAGAGACACTGTCAATGTTTAGCAGATGAGACCCTACTACGAGGCCAATGACCTGAGGGCTCCTCAAATGAACTTACCTGACGACATCGAAGAAGTTGCCAGCACCAAGGAAGAGTCCGACGCTGATGAAGAAATTATCAACGAAGCAGACAACAACTTACCTGTTGAGAGTACTCCAGAAGTTCGTCGTAAAGAAGAAGAAGAAGTTATCCCCGATGCCAGCCAAGAAACTCATCTGGAAACTTCTGAAAAAGAAGAAGAGGAAATTCCAGAGATGCCAATGGAACCACCTAAAAGAAAACGCGGGAGACCAAAGAAAACTGCTCCAAAAGAACCAGTCCAATTGGATTCCCGTGTGCAAACACGTGGTGGGACTAAGAAAAATTATGTAGATGCTAGTTTACCACCAAGATGGGAGAAATTTGGTCTTAAAACAACCAAATTAAACCCAGAAACTCAAAGAAAGACACCAAACGACGAAGAAATTCAAATTTACCGCATTTCGCAGTGCCGTCTGGTGGGAGAAATAAAGGAAAAAGAAAAAAGAGAAACTAGATGTTGTCATTAGCTCCACGTCTTTGTCGGAACTAAGACTTGGCAACCCCTTAGAACCACGTGGGGAAGCATCCTCCATCTTTGATGCCACTTTCAAATCTGTTTTGACACGTGAAAGACGTCAAAAGTTT
This sequence comes from Brachycybe producta, assembly GCA_036925085.1. Classification (NCBI taxonomy): domain Eukaryota; kingdom Metazoa; phylum Arthropoda; class Diplopoda; order Playtdesmida; family Andrognathidae; genus Brachycybe; species Brachycybe producta. Next base: position 27,940 of record JAUPFP010000020.1, read on the forward strand.
TCCAAAAGAATTGTACGAATTTCTAAACTGTCAAGTGATCAAAAGTTTATTTCTAAAAAGGAAATGCAACGATCAGCTGAAGAAGAATCAAACAGCAGCGAGGCTATGGACCTTTCAGTCTTTTGTAATGAAGACACCATAATCCTCGAAGATGAAGAGAAAGAAGAAACAAAGAATTGAGACACCGCCATTGCAGAGAAGCCTTCTGGCAGCAATGCCTGGTCGACCCAGAAAAATGAACCGGATTCAGGCAACTCTTTCAAGAAACATAAGAGCCCCGAATCAGGAGAGGAAGATGCCAAAAAAGACGATGCCAAGGACAAGGAAAATCTTTCCGGCAGCGATGCCGCATCGTCAGCATCTCAACAGAGAGAAGACTCCAGTGAAAGAAAGATCCTGGACGTAGAAAACGAGTTCTACGATATCCTCTCACAAATGAACGCATCGACATCGAAACCTAGCGATTCCGAGATGGAAGACCGGATCGCAAGACGGCAAAGCCAGGAGGCTTGGCGGGAAGCATCACCCAAGGGTCCTGTAATTATGATCCCGACCACCTTTACCGAGGAAGACATCCGCCGGGATCAAGAGACTTTGCCGCCTCGACCAGCCATTGGCGTCCTGCAGTCAAGGAGAAGAAGACGACGTCACCGACCCAGCACCAACCGAGCCCGGAATGAGTCCCGAGTCGCCAGGTGTTGGCAACCCGTAAGTCCTGAGACGTCCGAGGGAACAGAATCATCGCCGGACCAGTAGCGTGATTAATTTCATAAATTTCTAATTGTATAAAGTAATTTGTCCTTTTTCGTTTTTCTAGAAATTTTGTATTTTCCAAAGTCTGTATAAGTCGATTTTGTTTTATTTGATATTTTCGTATACCTGTGATACCCCTGGGTCTCCGTGTTTAGATCCAGTCGGGGGAGGGGGATTTTTAAGAAAATTCTTGAGAAGTAGGGTACTTCCCGCTTAGTCGGGGGAGTGAGACGTTTTGGGGCCCGCCGCTATTTTCTTAATTTAGCGCCGTTATTGTTTGAGTTTTTTAATTTTGTAGACACCATGTATTTTGTAGCTTCTGGGCCACTCGGTACTAATAGGTACCGATTGACCCAGATTCTATTTTTAGCTTGACCTTATCGTTCTCCCCTCTTTATCATTGTATTATCCTTCCACATGAGTGGATTCTTATCATTTTAATTTGAAGTTGTTTACTTTTTTTTCCTCTTTTAATTAAAAGGGTGACTCATCTCTAATATTTTGGTGACCACTGGTCAATCGTTTTTGATTGGCCAGTTTGGTTTTTACTTTTGTTTTTGCCCAATCAGGGGATACTGAGAAAGTGTTCTCAGTATCCTCTTTTTGGGTATAAAAGGCCGTGTTTTTGTATGTAAGTTAGTGAGTTCTTAAATAACGAACCTATGCCCAATTCTGGCTAGGTTTTTAGATATTATTTTGAACATTATTATTTTTATGTGTTTTGCATTAATTCCAGTTCTATTTCGTTTATGCCTGATACTTTTATCTACGAAATAAACGATATTCTATTTAACTAAACCAGTGGTGTTTTATCGACTTCAACTTTAAATTCCGCGATTGTGAACTTCATCATTTTGCAGGCCTTCACCTTTCTTGGATACTTCAAGGTCCCAACAGGTGAAAACCTGCAACGCATGAGTAAGTATATTTTACACGATTCTTAGGGCAGATTTACGGATGAAAGTCCGAGAGATACAGAGATTAAAGATCCTCAAGACTGTGAAGTCTTTTGCCAGAGACTAGTGAGGACACAAAATAGACGTTATATTGGTCTAGTCCTCCCGGGCCAGTAGAATTAGTGACCTAGGCACTCACTTTCAATACGAGTGAAAACTCGCTCGTATTAACCTAAAAGAGCAGATTCTACTAGTGGAAAAAGGTCCGTCACAATATGGTGTTACTAAACTTGCAAGAAATCGCCTCACAATTTACCAATTAAAATAAAGTAAAGCACAAAATGCAATAAAAAGTATTGTTCTTTAAGTGATCGATTTGTATAAATTTTGAAATGGTAATTCTATTTTTAAATAAGGTTAAAAATAGTTCGTTTTTTTTTAACTCCATGTTAAATTCCATTGGACCAAAAATCGTCCCACAGACATTTGAAGAGCTCTCGTTAAAAAGGATTTAGAACAATAACAAAAAAGTTAGCACGTGCTTTCATGTATTGGCTTCACGATGTTTCCTTTTTATAAATTTTGAAAAGGTGCTGCGATTTTTAATAACGTTTAAAATCGCATGTTTATTAACACCATGTTAAGTCCCATAGGACCAAAACACCATCCCACAAAGTTAGAAGAACTCTCATTAAAAATGATTTAGAGCGATCAAAGAAATTAGCACGTACTTACTTGTGTTTATTTGCTTCAGGATGATTCTTTTTTCTAAATTTTAAAAGGTCCCTCTATTTTTAAATAACAATTAAAATCTGATGTTTTTAACTCCATGTTAATTCTCATAGGGCCAAAAAACCACCCGACAAACATTTGAAGAGCACTCGTTAAAAACGACTTAGAACAGTAACAAAAAATTGGCACGTGCATTAATCAATTGGCTTCTAGATGTTTCCTGTTCATGAAAGCACATGAAATTATTTTTCCATTAATTATTATGTGACTTCAAACCAGGAGAAAAAATGCTAAAAAACCGTTTTTCACTCAAAATGACCGCAGCGCCTACAGTCAGAGAAATTTTGAATTAAACGCTATATCTAGGCTCTTAAACTCCATTGAGTATGCCCAAATAAGAAGAAAAACCATCCATTAAAATGCTTGCAAAAATACGTAAAAATAATTGAAAAAAAAAACAGAAAACCATCAGCACGAGCGCCAATGTATTGGCTTCACTGTGGTTTTTTTTAAATTAGTTTTACGTATTTTTAAGAGCATTTTAATGGATGTTTCTTTCTTATTTGGGCGTACTCAATGGAGTTTAATATGAGTTAGAAATTCGCGATTTTGAAATAGTTTTTTTAAATATAACCGCACTTTGTCATTCTATCACTCAATTAGTATATATTTAAGGTGCACATTGCACTTTGAAAATTTAATATTGGACAACTTTAAATATGAAAAATAAACATATTGCCGCGACTGTGTATTTTAAAAATTAACATTTTTTTCTTTAACATTGGGTCTATGGGCTCAATAGAAAAACAATGCTAGCGCTCTTCGCTGAGATTTTTCGAAGTAATTTTGTGATGTACATGTACTCTCCTTCGAGGCACTTAACTTTAATTTTATACATGACATCTCAATAATTTAAGGAAAATTATAGGCATAATCTAAGTTGACTAATAGATCTACGTAATGTTTCAAGGTGGCTGAATCGATATTTATTTTACTTTTGTCCCTTTAGATGTAGCTACTGCAGTGGTTAATGCTAAGCTTCATAGACGCTTCTTTTAAATTTGGATGGTAAAACGTCAAGCGAACATTTTTTTTGAAAATATATATAATATATATAATATACATATGAAAAAATATTATGAAAAAATTCAAATTGTTTTCAAAAGTAAAATGGTTGTGTCGCCCCGCGTCAATCGATCCCCCTTAGGTATTTCTTGGTCGTCTCGATTTCCCACCAAAAGTGTAACGGGATTTTAAGGAAAAAATTTTCAAATTCAGGTTAGTGTAACAGTGTAGAGCCCGTGTTACATAACTCAGGCCTAAACTATCATTGTTTCGAACGGGAACTTCCTTGGGCACTTTTGGCACTTAGACCTGATTCCAGACTTAGTGCCGAGGACGTGAGGCCATGTTCTATTGCTTAGTTAGCCCCACCTTTAGTTAATGGATAAATACTAGCGATGGGCCATTCGAATCCTCGAATCTTGAGAAATATTCGAGATTCGAAAACTCGAATCTTCTCGCTTTTTTCGTCTTTCGAATCCTGACCTAAACAATTTTTTTAAAAACTTTTGGTAAAATTAGTTTTAACGCCATTGACATCCAATAGAAGCGTTCACTAACAAAAAAACGGCGATTGCTGCAATTTCTGATTACCAATATCACCTTGTGGCGACCCTGAGTGCCACACTTTTTTAATTTAATATTTATTTATTAAATATATTAAATATATATATTATATACATGTATAATATCCCAGATCTGTGTATGTGTGTGTGTGTGGAGTAACACTGTACAAAAACCTTGAAGCACGTCGGAATTTATATAAATTTAAATAAATGAAGAAATGAACAGCTTTTTTTTTCTCAAGGTCAACTATATGTTGCACCCTTTTCATCCAAGAACCCCATGATATTAAATTGGAGAGGGGAAAAGGTTGGAAAGTGTAGAAGGGGGAGAGAGAGAGAAACGTGAATGGGGAAAAAGTGGGAGGGGGTGACTGAAATTGAAATGAAAGGAGTAAAAAAGGAACAAACGACGCACATGCGCACAACTGCCTGTGAATTTTGCTCCCGTCATTTATGACGGGTTACCCCACTAGTTATTTAATATTATTTCATTTATTTGTATTGGGATATTGACATTTGCCATATAGACACTTGCCCTAAAGCCATTTGCCCTGAAACCATTTGCTCTAAAGGGACATTTTTTAAAACCATTTGCTGTAACAGGACGTTTGCCCTAAAGGAACATTTGCCCTAAAGGACATTTGCCCTACAACCACTTTTTGTTCTCTCTTTTCATACAGTTTAGTGCCTTTCAGTGGAGTATGTTAATTAGGTTTTTCCTCCCTCTCTCCCTCTCTCCCTCTCTCCCTCTCTCCCTCTCTCCCTCTCTCCCTCTCTCCCTCTCTCCCTCTCTCCCTCTCTCCCTCTCTCCCTCTCTCCCTCTCTCCCTCTCTCCCTCTCTCCCTCTCTCCCTCTCTCCCTCTCTCCCTCTCTCCCTCTCTCCCTCTCTCCCTCTCTCCCTCTCTCCCTCTCTCCCTCTCTCCCTCTCTCCCTCTCTCCCTCTCTCCCTCTCTCCCTCTCTCCCTCTCTCCCTCTCTCCCTCTCTCCCTCTCTCCCTCTCTCCCTCTCTCCCTCTCTCCCTCTCTCCCTCTCTCCCTCTCTCCCTCTCTCCCTCTCTCCCTCTCTCCTCTCTCACTCTCTCACTCTCTCACTCTCTCCCTCTCTCCCTCTCTCTCTCTCACTCTCTCTCACTCTCTCTCACTCTCTCACTCTCTCACTCTTTCTCTCTCACTCTTTCTCTCTCACTCTTTCTCTCTCACTCTTTCTCTCTCACTCTTTCTCTCTCACTCTTTCTCTCTCACTCTTTCTCTCTCACTCTCTCTCTCACTCTCTCTCACTCTCTCTCTCACTCTCTCTCTCTCACTCTCTCTCTCTCACTCTCTCTCTCTCACTCTCTCTCTCTCACTCTCTCTCTCTCACTCTCTCTCTCTCACTCTCTCTCACTCTTTCTCTCTCACTCTCTCTCTCACTCTCTCTCTCTCACTTTCTCTCTCTTACTCTCTCCCTCACTCTCTCACTCTCTCTCTCTCTCTCAATATCATGGGGTTCTTGGATGTAAAGAGTGCAACATAATGTTTACGGTTTTTGGGCAAATGTCCCTTTAGGGCAAATGGTTTAGTTTTAAACATCCTTTTAAGGCGAATGTTTCTTTAGGACAAGAGTCTTTAGGGCAAATATTTTTAGGGCAAGTGGATTTTTTTATTGCCATTATCCATTTATGGCAAATTGTTTTAGGACAAATGTAAATATACTGGATGTGACATATTTTACTATCTATGTATTCATAAAAATAAAAGTTGTATGTGTAATTCATATTCAAGCAAGAAGAACTGGGTGGCAGGGGTACTTTCATATTTTATCTGGGCAATGCCAGGTAGCTCAGGTAAAATATATATGTTTACATATACAGGTATATATATATATATATACTAGTTGGGTAACCCGTCATAAATGACGGGAGCAAAATTCACAGGCAATTGTGCCCAGCAATCATTAGAATTTCTTTTCCTCCGCCCTTTTATGGCGGAGGAAGTGACGTTCATAAAAGGGTGGAGCAAATAAAATTCTATCCCCTCCCCTTTTTTATATTTGAAAGAGCAAATAAGATTTTCATTTTTTCTGCCTTATGGTGTTTCCGGCCTCTATAGAGAAGTGGTTAGTTACTGAACATAAAGACAACGCAGTTTCTCATTGTAACACTTTGATTCATCTTTGTCAAGCAACATCAAGATTACAAAGATGAACAGTTTAGATCAAACGTGCGTCCTCATGCCCATGATGTGGTACGGATAAGAATTTACGTAATACAACAAAGTTGAGCCAAAGACAAGGACGAGGAACAAAAAGGAACACGGTCCTTTTATACCTTGGACCTGTGTACACCTACGAGGTGTAACCAGTCCAAGTGATCGTGGTCCTAAGTGTATCACTCCACCACTTCGATGTGCATCAGAAGTGTGAGTCAGAGAGGAGGGAGGGACAAGCAGGAGTTGTTTACCCCCCGGGCTATAGTTTCGGTGGGAAGGGGAGTTGCTGGGTGTTACACTATTAAGCCAGGTCTGTGTGTGTGTATCTGGACCTAAACTGTACAAACAAGGACGTCGGAATTTATATAAATTTAAATGAATAAATGAACTGCTTTTTTTTCTCCCTATCCAAGAACCCTATAATATTAAATTGGAGAAGGAAAAAGGTTGGAAAGTGTAGAGAAGGGGGAGAGAGGGAATCGTGGAGGGGAATAAAGGGGGAGGGAGAAACTGAAATTGAAATGAAAGTAGTAAAAAAAGGAAAAATACGACGCACATGTGCAAACCAGAACAAATGAAAATCTCATTTTCTCTTTCAAATATAAAAAAGGGGAGGGGATAGAATTTTATTTGCTCCGCCCTTTTATGAACGTCATTTTCTCCGCCATAAAAGGGCGGAGGAAAAGAAATTCTATTGATTGCTGGGCACAATTGCCTGTGAATTTTGCTCCCGTCATTTATGACGGGTTACCCCACTAGTAATAATAATAGCCAAGCAGGCGCGCCATCTGAGAGGACGAAAACAAAATTAATATGTTTAAAACCACCTGAAGCTGTTCTTGTTTCAGAAACTGACTACAGTATAATTGTAGAAATAATCTATATGCATTGATTTATAGCGTAATTCATAACGATAAATTTTAGGGATATTCCACATATGTTGGTGAACGTGGAGTACAAATCAGTGGAGGTCAAAAGCAACGTATTGCTATAGCAAGAGCTCTTCTAAAAGAAAGTGAAATTCTGTTATTGGATGAAGCAACTTCAGCTTTAGATACAGACACAGAAAAGGTACAATATCACAAACAAAAATTGGGACGAAATCTCGTATTAATAAATCGTATTCAGGTTGTAAAATTCACTAACTTTTTTAATTTTCAACCAAATCAAATGTAACAACTGTAAAATATGAAGGAATTTTTACTTTTAAGACGTTTTCATTGTTCTGGATCCATCGTATTATAAAAAAACATAAAAAAAACTTGCAGAATTCATGTGTTCCTGCTGCATAAACCATAAGTTATCTAATGTGGCGAACCTAATTTCTAGCCAGCCAATGCTTTGTTATTTTTTCTTTAAGAGCCTAGATACACCGCCATCTTCTTGTTTTGAGCAGACGACAAGGAGACAAATGAGTTACTATATGGCGTTACTAAACTTACAAGAAATCGTCTTACAATCGCTCAATTAAAATACAGTAAAGCCCAAAATGCAATAAAAAAGTATTGTTCTTTATGTGCTTGCTTTATATAAATTTTTAAAAAGGTCCTTCTTTTTCAAACAACGTTCAAAATCGTTCGTTTTTTTACTCCATGTAAAATTTAATTGCATCAAAAACCGTCCCACAAACATTTGACGAACTCTCGTTAAAAACGATTTAGAACAATAACAAAAAAGTTAGCACGTCCTTTCATGTATTGGCTTCACGATGTTTCCTTTTTTATAAATTTTGAAAAGGTCCTTCTATTTTTTAATAACAGTTAAAATCTTACGTTTTTTAACTCCATGTTAAATCCCACAAATATTTGAAGAATTCTCGTTCAAAATTACTTAGAACAATAACAAAATTATTAGAACGTGCATTAATCTATTGGCTTCACGATGTTTCTTTTTTACAAGGTTAGCACGTGAACTTATTTTTCAATTAATTATTATGTGATTTTAAACCTGGAGAAAAAACGTTAAAAAAACATTTTTAAATCAACAACGATTGCAGCGCCTAGATTCGGAGAAATTTTGAATTAAACGCTATATCTAGGCTTTTAAAGAGACCACTACCCCACCACACATTTTTTTTATTGAAATATTACCAAATCTTACCCAATGATTGCCAAAATAATTTTTAACATTAAAAAGACGTAATTAGATTTATCTCAAAATGACCCAAACAAATCTCTACGAAGCATGTTTTTTTAAAGACCCATGTTAAAGAAAAATTGGTAATTATTAAAATACATGTACACAGTGGCGGCAATTTGTTTATTTATCTTATTTAATGTTGTCCAATTTACATGGTTTAAAGTGTAATGCGTACTTTAAATATACAGTATGTTTATCTAGTGATAGAATGTCAAAAAATTGGTACAAGAAAAAACTTGTACCAATTTTTTGACATTCTATCACTAGATAAACATATATTTAAAGTGCAAATTGCATATTGAAAACCTAATAAACATTATTGCCGCTACTGTGTATTTTAAAAATTAATGTTTTTTTCTTTAACATCGGGTCAATGGGCTCAATATAAGCAAGATGCTAGCGCTGTTTGCTGAGATTTTAAAAATGAAGTGACTTTTAAATTTCTAAAAAGTAAAATCATAACAGATTTTATAATAGAGACCAAATCCTGTTTGCAGGGATATCGCTCCCGTCATTTATGACGGGTTACCCCACTAAAGCCTTATCAAACATTTGTTCATTTGTTCATTGGTTGAAATATAAGTTCTAAAATTTAAAATTGCCAATGCACATAAAAATTTAATATTTTTCATTTTATTCTAGAATGTTCAACGATGTTTACAAGAGAATAGACGAAAACAAACATTAATCATTGTAGCCCATCGTTTGTCAACTATAATGAATGCTGATGTTATATTTGTTGTTAACAAAGGAAAAGTAGTTGAGGCTGGTAGCCATTCGAAATTAATATCCCTGCAAGGATATTACCATGATTTACACAAGTCTTATGAATAAACACAAACATAAGAATCTTTAATTTCTTATAATTGCATGCAATTCCAATTCATAGACACAAATAAAAAGCATGTGTTACAAATAAAATAAATCATAAATATACAGGCATAAACTACAGGCAATAACTAAAATATATAATGTTTAAATATTAAATCTACTGTACAACCACAAGATCTTCAACAGTGTTGAGAAAATTACTTTTAAAAAGTATTTTAAATAAAATACAAAATAGTTTCATGAAAATGTATTGAAATTAAATACCAAACCACAAAGTTTTACTTTTATTTAAAATACAAAATACTTTCAAAAAGTATTTAAAATACTAAAATATTTACTTCATTTTATGCTGTAAGTCTTGAGAATTTGTCACTTATTGCTTCTTCGAATGCCTGTCCAAATTGTATTTGAAAACAAACTTTCAACAGGGGCTGATGAAGGTAAAGTTAGTTGCATTCAACTTCTTGATGCAAACTGCTGCAATACTTGGATGTCTAACATTCGTTTTTCTTCAATGTAAGGAAGGCATGTCAATTTAACTTTGTCGAAACTTTACCAAATTAAAGAAACTAATCTTTTGAAAGTAACAATTTTTTTTAAATAGTATTTTGTAGTAATTAAAATACTAAAATGGTATACATAAAATTATGCAATTGGTTATGATAAAAAGTTTCCAATCATTAAAAAGATGAATCTGGTCCACTGCTTATTGCAGACACTCTCCACACTCCCAGAAGCAAGAATGATGAAGAAAGAATAATGCAGCTTTTTTATACACAAGAGCTGTCAAAGAATGTTATCATGTGACTGACAATTATTTAAAATAACAAAACATTCCAAATGCAAAACATTCAAAGGCTACAAAAAACATAAGGTTACAAATCAATTAATTACCTCACTGAAATCTGAATTATGTCATGGTTATTCATTACCTCACATTATTTTCAATTGCTTCGTAGGTATTCATGACCTCACACATATGTCTTGCCCTATGGTGTCTTTGGCCTGTTTATAGAAAAAACACTATTCAGTTCTATCCAAGTAGCATAAACATGTACAGAAATGAATGTTGGAAATCAAAGCTGCATCCACATGTCCAGGATGTGATACAGATAGATGTAAGTTTCTGTTTTCATGACTATCACAGTGGTGTACTGTGATTCCCCTATCCAGTCGTGTAGTTTCTATTGGGTCTTAGGGTCCGACCCTCTCAGTCACTGAAGACTTATTTACGGAATGGGGTTTCGAGTTATAAATCAGTTGTGGGTTATCTTCAAATTATGGTGTGGTGTGGGTTTTAATGTTTTATTGTTCAAGTGATATGGCCTCTAATTATTAAAGTACCCCTGTCTTACCTTTACTTGATTTCTTTGTCCTATAACTGGTGGTCCGTATATCATCAATTTCCGGTTCCGGTCATTATGAGATTTCACAACCCAAATAGTTACAAATACTATTTAATTTGACCAAAACCCCAAGTAGTTACAAACACTGTTAAATTTATCCAAAAACCCGAAGTAGTTACAAACACTATTTAATTTATCCAAAAACACTTCCACACTCCAAGAAATCCGAATTTTCCAAGTTCACAATAAATAAAAAAAGTTTTGAGTTCACAATCGAAAAATCTAAATCACAATCTAAATCACAATCTAAAATCACAATCTTAATTCACAATCAAAGCTTCTCTAAGTTCACAATCAAAAAATCTAAATCACAATCTAAATCACAATCTAAAATCACAATCTTAATTCACAATCAAAGCTTCTCTAAGTTCACAATCAAAACTTTTCTAAGTAAAAAAAATGTCTTTTCTTTTCAAACTATGATTTCACACAACACGTCCTTTTTCTCTGATCTCCAATTTAGGACTCCCTACAGAATACGATGTTCATCGCATCTTGTTTAGTCAGAAATGAATTTTAAGTATTCTGATTGGTTAGAATTAATTTTCTAAAATTAAAATAACCAATTGGTCAACCGGCTTTTGATCTTCTTCTTCGAACATCTGCCTAATATGCATCCGGTCGTAAAATTACAATTTGGCTTTTTTATAATTTTTTTACGATCATCGATACATTCTGTTATTTCCACTAACCGTCATTTTCTATGAATTAGTATAGTTAACCTTTTAACTTTTCATTGACAATTTTAGTTTTCGGCAACTCATAACATTTCATTTGAATGACTAACATTCCCAATGTTCCTTTATTTGGTTTTCTAGGCCCTCTGAAATGTATTTCTATTTAAATATGATTTTGGCCCTTTTACCCCTACTCTGTTGAGAACCCTAACATCATACAACTCTTTCGCTACTTGTCGGTACCTCTTTTGGGTTATGTTTGACTTCACATATTGTTCCATTCATTTCATTATACTCATTCATAAGTTTCCTCTCTATAGTCTTCAATATACTCTATATATTATTAGTGGCCCTTTTCTCAATGTGTTGAGAACCTGTCATATGTGCTTTACTTTTTCTTTAACTTTTTATTACTTTGTTGTTTGAATATAGAAGAGAGCGTATGGTAAAAAGGTATCTGGTTACACTCCTTTCCATAGGTTTCTTCTTCTTATTCTTTTCTATAGTGACGTAATAATTGTGTAAAACAGGTGGTCTTTTACCGTGTGAGTATGAAGTATAAACCATATGTTTTTCTCCTTTAAGAGTCACATTTCAAACCTTTTCATTGTTCAACTTACTTTTCTCTTACTTTACACTCCACTAGGTAATCAGGTTATCTCAGGTTAATTAACCACATCATTTATCTATCTATTACAGTTCATAGTATGTTTCCCGCTCTTTTCATTTTTTAATTACATTTAATCTTGTAAAAAAGTTTTTATTTAACATGGTACACTTATTTAGGCTCACCCTTCTAAAGTGTGTGTGGATGGGTTTTGTCTTTTTATTTCCCCCCCTCTCTTGTTTTCTTTAAAACTTTTTATTACTTTTTACATAAGTGGGTGGGTTTCTTTTTCGTTTTCCCCCCTTCTTTGACTTTCTTCTTGCTTCTCATTCTCTTATGGGTGGGTGGGTTTCTTCTTTTACTTTTTCCACCCTCTTTTCTTTTTTGGACCTCTTTTTACTATGAGTGGGTGTGTGTGTGGGTGTGATTCATTCATACTTTATCCACCCTCTCTTTTACCACTACTTTCCCGCCATTTTTTGTTTACTCATTTTTTCTTCTCTTTTTCACTTCTCTTTTAGTGTTTCTCTTTTTAGCTCTGCCTCTTTTTCTTTTAACTTTATTCTAATTTCCTTTTTTCTTTTTTTTTTTACTAACTTCTGCCCCTCTCTCAAATTATTGTTAGGTGTTGCTTTTATTTATTTTTTCAACACCTAACATAGAATTGACGTAGTACAACAAGTTGAGCAAAAGAATGGACATCGAACAAAGAGAAACATGGTTTGTTTATACACTTGGACCTGTGTGCATATACAAAGTACACGTACAGAAATGAATTGGTTAAATTGAAGGCACATCCACATGTCCTTGATGTGATACAAATAAAGATCTACATATAAGAAAGATTTAAGAGAAAAAATGGACATCAAACAAAGAGAAACACGGTCCTTTTATACGCTTGGATATACAAGATGTAACCAGGTCCAAGTGACCATGGTCCCAAAGGTATTACTCCGCCAATTGGATCTAAATATAGAGGAAGGGAGGGACAGGGACAGAGGTGTTTCAGTTCCCCAGTGAACTGAAACACCTCAATGTGTCTCTGCTGGTTCATGACAATGGCAGTGAAGATGGAGGCATTGAAGGTCATCCCCAGAGTCTACCACTCCCAGTCTGGCAGCTCCAGGCATGGGAACCCCGACTCCAGGTTATAGTGTCCAATGTAGAGTATCTATGCTGACTTCATCTGTTGTAGCCACAACATCCATCTTTTGTTGAGGAACCTCACTAGTCGAGACCCCAGGTGCAGTTCTTGGCAATTGGGGTGGCTTCCTTCTAGTGGTTACCGCAAGAAGTGTGGAAGTCGGTGTCATTGGTTGAACGGCAGCAGAAGGGCTTGTTTCAGTGGGAGCAGAGGGTGCAGTTACTGCTCCCTCAGATCGCTCCGGATCTTAGGCTTCATAAAGTGTGGCTGGTGTCTTTGGCTTCTTCTTAAGGCCTTTCTCGGAGATGGGTTGTGTCGGACCGTCAGTGTGGAATTCGAATAGCCTCTATTGGGGGATCTCTTTAAAAGCAAAGTTGTGGAGGAGCTGTCATTTCATTTTATTGATCGAGAAACCACTCACGATCAGCATAGTCTGGCTGTTGTATGATTGCATGTGGCGAGGGGAAGGTTTCTCTGGCTTGAGATGAGTTGGTCAGTGAGCAGGTTTCCATTCATTTCTTTTCTCATGGTGCCAGTACTAAATGACCAGGTGATGGCAGAGGTCTTCTTGCAAGCTGTGGCGATGCTGTGGATGGTCATTGCTTCAGTGGGCATAGGAGGTAGGCCTACAGGACAGCTCTCAGAAAGGTGTTTGTCCTGTGGTCTGGGGAATAGAGTGACGGGATCTGTAGGTTGATGCATGGGCCTCCGGGCGGAATGTCATTGTGGAAGTGGCATTTGGAGATGGCTCCTTTGGTGACATTGGGGCTCCTAGCCTGGTTTGGTTGTGGGTGTCAGTGTTAGTTTTTGTAATGGCAGTGATGAGGTAGATGCCGAGGAGACATTGTAGCTGGTGGCGGTAGCACTTGTGGTACTGTTGTTAGAGTACCACCAACTAGGCAGTCTTCAGTTTGAAGGCAGTTCTCAGAACTGAACATGCCGTATATAGCTAAGCTTTCTAAGATGTCATTACCCAGTTTTGCTCCTTTTTTAAATTAGGAGAAGCAAGACTGAATTCTGATGTCATCTGCTAGGCTCCTGTAGTAGGCAGCCTGGCAGACAACATGAATTCCAGGTAAGGTCACTGTCATCCCCAGGTAGAGCAGCATGGGAGGTTCTTAATGGCAAGGCAGCCATTAAGGAGAGACAGTGTAGTAAGTCCCTGAAGTTGTGAAGGATGTGCTGTGTTCTTCTTGGAGGTGAAGATGGCCTCCATTTCATCAAGCTTTTGTTCTTGCTTTGTTTGGGTTTTTGATGTTTCACTGCTGGACTTCTTGTCCAGCATACTTGTAAATAGTCAGTTTTACTGGTTATTATACCCTTTATCATTTTATCTACACTGTGTCATGTCAGTTAGGAAAATACCGTGGGGAGGGTGGGCTTTCAGGTGGGGATACACCTTCACGCCACCGTCCTGTATCCGTCATGTTTCATCCAGTCGGCCGGTATTTCACACCGGTTCCAAGGTAGAAATCCACCGTTGGATTTCACCGTGGGTTGTCGTCGTGGTTTCATCAGACAGCCATCCGGCGATATAAGGCGAGGAAGACTCCTGACCGGTGCCACCCAGGGACACGGGACTGCAAGACGGCAACTAAGGCTGCTATCCCGGCCCCCAAGGAAGCCTGGATATGGTAAGACACAGTTTTACCGGGGGTATTGTAAAGGAACCCAGTTGGGTTGTTACAAGAGGCTTCTTAGAAAGCTTAGCTATATATGACATGTTCAGTTTTTTGAGCTATTCACTGACAAGCTGTATCTTTTGTCTCTCACTTTGTATCCATGTTTCCTCATTTATGACCCGACATCTTTCTTTCTGTTCTTGGTGGCAGTGGTTGGGGCTGGGCTTATCTCCTTCCAGAATCATCTGGCCAGGCTTCTCTGGAAGTCCTTAGTTGCTCCTAACAGCATTGTGGAGATGTCAATGTTGTCTCATTCTTTAGCCCAGTTCCATGATGTTTTTCCCTTTGTGGCCTATATTGGCATGGGACCTGAAGAAGGGTTTGAAATGTTTCTCCCCGTTGATGAAAGTTTTCGTTGATGGAACTGCAGTGCACTTTTCTGTGTGATCTGGTGATGGTGGCCACAATATAAACTCACTGGTAGTTAACACCTGATTTTCTGATGCCCTAGTACTAGCTCCTGGAGTAAGTGATTGGGCAGTTACCACCTGGTCATCCCCAACCTCCAGTTTGGCATCTGGATTTTTGTCTGTTTGTACTTTGTCTTGGTGGTATGTACAAAACCAGGTTGTCGCACAAGAAAATACATTATGATAATACTGGTAAAAAAGACAATTCCACGATAATGGAAAAATGTAATTTACCACAGAAAATTTGTACTCAACCTAATGGTAAAGTTCACAATTTTGGAAATGTTCTGGTAGAAAGACAGAAAGGCCAAGGTTGTTCTAATTGTTTGAAGAGCTTCCACTGCCACCCGTCCGGATGGACATGGTGGTCAACTCCTTCGGGAGATGGTGGTAGTCCTGGATGAGACTGCTCGAACAGCCCGGGCCTATTTGACCAGGCTCTCTGAGCAGGAGCTCATTGAGGTTGCATACAGGATAGATGCCCTTCAGTTGGAAGGACAGTTATCCCGGTCGGTGATCGAACTGGGGGTGGATTCCTGGTTCTCACTGTCGCCCATGCGGGAAATTGCACGGAGGGAGGCACCGCCAGTGCAAGCCAGGCTTATACCTTTGCAGGAAGCACCCAGGCCATCTCCTCGGGGATTTGGCCGGGGAGTTCCTCCTGCACCCGGACAGCAGCCGAGGGTTCGCATGGCCATACTCTCGGAAGCTGAGTCTGAGTCTGACATTTTGTAAAACCGGAGCAGGCTACTTTGCAGGGTTACTGCCGCTGCTTGGACACCCGCTCCAGCGGTTCTGGCAGAGGTTCAGGCATTCGGGTTTTTCAACCCGGTCCACTCTTTTGCTCGTTACAACGGCAGAGAAGATATGGCGCTTTTTCTCTGCAAGTTCTAAGCGAAAGCCCGAGCTCAGCGATGGACGGATGAGTCCAGGTGCAGTTTCTTCACGTTTCGGCTGGACGGTCCAGCCGAAGAGTGTTACGCGTTTTTGGTGGAAACTCTTCCGGACCTGACCTGGACGGAACTGAAGCATAAAATGAACTATGCATAGCCGATTTAGTTCGGGTAACAAGGCTCGTGTCTGCTTCGCTGAATTCGAAACGATGAAGCAGGGGTCAACCGAGTCTGTGTAGGCATTCTATTGGCGGTTCTTGGAACTGTCAGACTGTTTCTTTTTGGGAAAAAACGAGAGCTGTCGGCTAATTCGTTTTAAACAGAATCTCCTGACAGATATCACTGATCGGTTGATCGGATGTCAGGCCGAGACGGTCGAAGCATATGCCCGTAGGGCACGTCTTGTGGAAGCCGATTTGCTTACAGCAGGTAGATTACTTGCACGTACTAGAGGGTTTCCTCAGGACCGGGGTAGTGCTCATCCTCTGGTTCCACGGCTGGCTCTGGGAGCTCTGCCAAGGCTTCGTCTTCAAGCCTAACGGGTGCGAAGGCCACTGCTCAGTCCAAGTCGGACAAGGCGGTAGATAAGACCAGAGGCAAGAAGAGGATGAAGGCAGATTCCAGTGGAGGCCAGCTGGCGGCAACACCTCGGAGTGCGGACCTTAGCTCGGGAGATACGCTCTGGGCAAATCGGTCCTTGTTACGGGTGTAACTAGATGGGTCACCTGAAAAAGGATTGTCCGAAGGCTTCAGCCAAAGGACATGTCTCCAGTGTTGCCTGGTGAAAGCCAGATGCTCCAGCCAATGCCTGGCTTAGCACCAGTGTGGCTGGAGGGTCGCAAGTACCTGGCCACCATTCGTGATGGCCAGTTCTAAACCGCCACCGGTCGCCACCGAACTGAGTGGTGGGCAACCGGTTATGCTTCAAAACTCAGGTGCCTGTCATGGTCGGAATTCTGAACAAGGGATGTACCTTCGGGCAGTCTCCAAGTATGTAGATGTCCTGCATAAGGCAGGGGTGCCTCTGGCGAGGTCTACGAACCCGGAAATTACCAGTTGGGTATTTCCAACGCCATGCTCCACATTTTAAGCCTTGGTGGCCCAGTTGGATAGCTGGTTTGCCCCCTCACCCTATTTGAATTTGAATTTGAAAAATTACTCTGCAAGCAGCCATAAAGGCCTATGGCAGAGGAACAAGAGCCCAAGTGCAGCATAGAAAATGCATTGTCAATACCAGAAAATATAAAACCCTATTGATATAAACCCAACAACAATTTCAATATTTTTTAATGCTGCAAATATATGCACCATATATGCCAGTGGTGAGGTGCTGGATCGCGCGGTCATCGAGCAGGCGAGAGAAGTTGGTATGCCCATACCTCTTGCCGGGCCTGGGAAGTCTCTGGTTTGTGAGACAGGTTCCCAGACTTCTGCACGTCTGGGATTACTGTCCGGTGTGGACGGTGAGGTGGACGGGATGCAGAAGATCGATGGTGGGTACCAGCGTGTTCCCATTCCTGAACTTCAGAGCCAAGCCTCTGACGTGTGTTCACCATGAGTGTTGGTGTCTGTTGGCGATCGTCTCTTGGAGATGATCATAGACACCGGGGCCGACGTGTCGGTCCTAAGCATGACGGTGGCACGAGTGATGGAGTTGCCTATGAAGGAACATATCATGTCATTCCTTCTGCAAATGGGTGGGCTCTCCATCAAGGTCGTGGGGGTTGTAAATGTGGAATTGACCATCCACAAGAGAACCATTAAGGTTGCTCTCTTTTTGGTGAAAGGAAAGTGCGAAGCGTTGCTGGGCATTGATCATGCCGCACGCTTTGGCTTCATGGTAGATATCGTGCACCGGAAAGTTTATTTCCGGGATGATGTCTGGACCATAAATCCAGACGCCCTTCAAGCCACACTCACCGATCGAGCACTTGGAACACCTGTGGAGGGGGAAGCAATTCCACTGCCAATACTACAGGCTTTGCCTCAGGGACAGAAGCTCCCAGATGTTCCAGTAGCACTCAAGAAGGTTGACGGGTGGGTGAACATTGTTTCACCAGAGCTGCCTGAGACCAGAACCTCTATCGGGCATGGGGAAGTTTGTTCCCTCCGACTGAGGGAGAATGTCTGGCTACCAGCCCATGTACGACGTGTCGTATTGGTGACATTGGTAGATCATGCTGGCCCTGGCCAGCTGCTTCTCGTGGAGCTACACCGGAAAACCTTAGGTGGTCGTGGTGTGTTGGCAGTGGCAGGAATTGCCAAAGCTAATCGGCTGGTTACGTACAATATCTGGCTTCAAAACATGGAAAATGCACCCATAGCCATGGAGACAGGAGAGGGTATGGCCACGGCTCAAGCCGTGGAGGTTGCCCTTGAGGTAGGGTTGGAAGAGCCATCTGAGTTGAGAGGGGAGACTCCACTCAGGCGATGGTTCGCCCAGGAGAGGTCTTGTCTAAATGTGACGATGGCTCCTACCCTCAAAAAATGTCTTAAGATTGGTCCCAATCTGAAGCCTGAAGAGGCGAGACAGCTTTGAGAGTTGCTGCTGGAACGCCGGGGTCATTTCGCGTTCGACTATATGGAGTTGGTTGAAACCTTTCTTGTCGAACATACAATTGATACCGGTGGGCAACCTCCGGTGCGAGAAGGATTGCAACGAACTGCTCCAGTGCCCAGGGCGATCGAGAGAGAAGAGGTGGCAAAGATGTTGGATGCAGGGGTTATCTGACCTTCGTGTAGTCTGTACGCGAGCCCTATCTTGCTTGTTTGCAAGAAGGATGGTGGCTTTCGTTTTTGTGTGGACTACCGGAAACTGAACTCCCAGACTAAGCTGGATCAGTATCCGTTGCCTCGCATCGATGATGCGCTCGATTCGCTGGCCGGTTTGAAGTTCTTCGCTACCTTGGACCTGGCTAGTGGTTACTGGCAGGTTCGCATGGTGGAGCCAGACCTTGAGAAAATGGCATTTATTTGCTCTCAAGGTCTGTTTGAGTTCTGGAAAAAGCCTTTCGGACTCTGTAATGCTCCCGCCACTATGCAGAGAGCGCTAGACCTCTTATTGGCAGGACATAAGTGGGAGACTTGTCTGGTGTACCTGGACGATATTATCGTCTTTGAGAACACTTTCGAGCAGTTTTTCGAGAGACTCTCCACTGTCCTAGGACTGTTGCGAGGGGCGGAGCTAAAACTCCAGCCGAAGAAGTGTTTCTTTGGCTTTGACAAAGTTCGTTATCTCGGTCACGTAGTGAATGCCGACGAAGTTGCTCCGGACCAGGATCTTGTATGGGCAGTCCAGGAGTTTCATGTCCCGAAGACAGTGACTGGCATCCGAAGTTTTCTTGGACTTGCCAGTTACTATTGTAACGTCCCGCCGGACCATTACAATGCATGATAAATAAAAACACAAAACATCCTTACTTACCGTTGACAGAGCTCCGACGACGGGGATGGGACCGTACCCACAGCCACCTCTCCCACGTTGCACCCCTCATGTGGTGTCGGCGCGGAGCTTCCCGCGACAGTGACACACGACGGTAAAACGCCGCCTTGCCGAGAATCTCGCAGTGAAACAGGAGTTTCACCGCGAGCCGACACGATTTACCGGCCAAAAGAGGGCGGAAATGGACGGTGGACACACGGACACAAATTATAAAAAACGATGAACAAGTGTTTAATTTACACTTCGGTGAATAAAGATGACAGTGATATTTATAGAAAATACTTTATACAAAGCAAAAGGCCTAAAAGGCAGCAAAACAAAAGACCCAAATGCCGGACAGTGGAGGTCCCCTTGACCTCCACCCACAAATCTAGTCTCCAGAGCTGCCTACAACACACTGCCCAGATCCTGTGGCTGACCAGGCCACAGGAAACCTCCTGGCAACTCTACCTGGAGTGGGACAGAGGTCACATCTGACCTCTCACCCATAGACTTCATGGTGAGAGGCCTGCTGGCACCAAAATGGCGTCCGTCCCAACAGCCTACTGCAGCTGTAGGCAGACCACCATAGGGAATTCGTCTGCTCAATCAAAAAATTAAAATTGAGCATTCCAGGTTGCCACACTATCGAAGGTTCATCAAGGACTTCGCCAAGGTGGCAAGGCCATTGCATGATCTGACGAAAAAGGGTGCGTCCTTCGAGTGGTCGGATCAGTGCAAACTAGCATTTGCTTGGTTAAAGGCATTTTTAACCAAAGCGCCGGTACTCACTATGTACGATCCTCATGGTGAGATAATGATCCATACCGATGCTAGTGTGTACGGCTTGGGTGTCGTAGTCTACCAGAAGTTACCGGAGGACAAGGTCCCCCGTGTTCTGGCCTACGCAAGCCGGCTCATGAAAAGAGCGGAAACACTGTATTCTGTCACCGAGCAGGAGTGCTTGGCGGTAATGTTTACCGTTTGTAAATTCTGTCCTTACCTCTTTAACCGGGAGTTCCTTGATCGTAACTGATCACCTCGCTCTTTGCTATCTGCAGACAGCCAGGTTGAGGCGTTGGCAGATGCAACTACAAGAGTACCGGTTCAAGGTTCAGTATAGAAAGGGAACACTGCACGTGGACGCCGACGCTTTGAGTTGTATCCTGTTCGTGATGTGGCAGACCTTTCCTTGCGTGAATACTTCGAAGCCGACATAGGTGAGGTGATTTACCATATCCGTTCAGAGGTGGATTGAGTCAAGGAGCAAGAGGGTGATGGCTGGTAAAGAGTGAAATCTTCCGGGACCCCAACTCGAACCTCGGGTTCAAGTTCGTGCTGGCAGAAGACAACTTGTTGTATGCCATCAGGTCCATCCAGTATCGGCTAAGAACTGTTCTGGCAGTTCAGAAGTCATGCAGGGCTTTCTGTCTAAGGAAGCTACATGACATTCCCGAAGCTGGTCACTTAGGGATCTTCAAGACCTACCAGAGACTGCGCTCACGCTTCTACTGGATCGCTATGAAGCGGGACACGGCCGAATATGTTAAGTCATGTTTGGTGTGTCAAAGAGCGCGACAGTTTCCTCGAAGTCAGGAATTTCTTCAACCGATTGTGCCGGAGTACCCAGTTGATACCTGGGGAATGAACTTCGTTGGACCGTTTCCTCCCTCCGTGGGTGGAGTCACCTATGTGCTTATCATGGTTGACTATTTCACCTGGCAAGGGCGGTACGAAGGGCCACGGCTACCTGTGTTGTGAAATTCTTAAACAACGAGATCCTTTCTGTGTATGGCACGCCGAAAGCTCTTGTCTCGAATCGTGGGTCCCAGTTCTCCAGCAAAGTCCTGCTGAAGTTCCTGGAGGGCTATAACATAGCGCATCACATGATGGCATACCATCCGCAAACTAATGGGCTTATGGAGCGTACGAATAAGACCGTAATGGGAACCATCAAGTGGTACCTTGATCCCCTCAAGGAACAGCGTGATTAGTGGGATAAATTACGGCCTGCCATGTGGGCTTATAACACAGCTGTCCAGGAGAGTACACAGGTCTCTCCATATCAGTTGTTTGGCCGTGAGCCTCGGTTGGGAATTGACAACCTCCTTCCGGTCGGTCTGGTCTGCGACTTGCCTGACCAGCAAGCCGTGGAAGAGCAGGAATGTCAACGTTTGGTGGCCGCTCAGTAAAGGCAGAAAGAGCAGTATGATGCTGGCCGAGTGCTGCCACCTCTATACCAGCCTGGGGATCAGGTGTGGATTAGAGATCAGCTGAGAAACTTGGCCAGGCGAAGAAGTGGAGCTTAGCCTACAAAGCTGAGAGGGGTACGTTGGTCACGCAGTATTTTGACCTGGTCTATGAAGTGGAATTCGTAGATGGGTATGGTCGGAAGGTGCGCGACCGGTTTCATTTTCATACGTACCCACCTGCACCGTGAGGGAGGAAGATGGACTAGGTGTCTCTGACACCTCCTTCGATGCAGGCAGCGAGGCTACGGAGGCTTCGGGGGAGTGGAGTGACTCTGGTGCCAAAGCCATCGTCCGTTTCTTCGCAGGAGTCTAAAGACTATGAGGCAGATAATCCCCTCCACCTCGGTACAATCTCCATCCACGAAGACCAGGGGCGTTTGAGGTCAGTGGGGTTAACCCTCGTGTGGGGAATCCCATGGTAGGGGGAATGCTTTGGATACCCCTACCTTGGTGGGAAAGAGCCAGTTGTTCGCTGGTTTGGGCAGACGGCTGGGAGAAGAGGCGGCTGGACATTGCGGTGTTTGGGGCCTGCCGCGGTTTCGGAAGAAGCCAAGGGCGGCCCGTCACCGGTAGTCTGGCCAAAGGCCTGACAAACTTGTACAGAGGACAGAAAAATCCGTCCGCAAAAACCTCCAATAAGGCTCCCATTACCGTCAATGTGAGAGAATTGACGGTAAATTTTTCTCCCCACCACTTCAAGTCTTTGAGTAGGAGGATTTACCATGTGTCTGCCCCTAAAAAGGCAGACGACAGTAGAATCTCCATGGTGACCATGCATGAGGCAGTTGATCAAGTTTTAGCCGCTACTGCACATCCATTAGCCGCTAAGACGGTGAATTTAGTGGCTGGATGCCATATTGTTTATGAAAAAAATAAACAAAGGATGCCGGCCACACATGGTTTGTTAAACCAACAATTCACCGTCAAAGAGACCACAAAAGATTGGAAGAAGTGGAAATCTCAAATTTCTCCTGCCTGTTGGCAGTTCTTTTTTATTTGTTGACTGTGTGTCTTACGGTCAATGACCATATACACACGTTGTGGAAGTGGTTTCACTGCCATGACTTTTGTCATGGTGGCCAAATGACTGAGGAAAGCACTTTTCTGGTGGGTTCAGCCCGTCCGAGTGCAGTTTTGCTTGGGAAGTCCAAAGTTCCATTGTGTTTGGACGGTAGAATTCCGCCAGGGAGTGGTTTACGCTGCCCGAGGGTGGTGAGGCACGGTTTTGTCCATGAATTCCCCACGTTGGACAGTGATAACGGCATTTTGCACGGTAAAAGTCCGTGCAATACCCTTTCCAATGGTTCGGATGGTAGGGAGGGTGGATTTGACCATCCGAAGGCGGTGAATCATGGTTTTGACCGTGATTTACCGACTTTGGATGGCCAATGCTGCATTGCGCACAGTGAAAGTCTGTGCAATGCTCTTTCCACGTGTGGGAACCCGTTGAAAAGTGGTTTTCACCGTCCGAGGGCGGTGAGTCATGGTTTTGACCGTGATTTTCCGACCGGACAGTGGAAACGGTGATTCGCAAGGTAAAAATTTGTGGAATTCACTTTTTCATTGTGGAAAATTATTTCTAATGGTTGGTTCCCTCTTTTATAGGTCCACCACGGAGAAGGAGAAGGAGGAAGACAATGGGAGCCGCCAACGGTCCCTCTCCCTCAGCCCACTGCATCCTGGGGATGCAAGGCTGTTGAAGTCGGAGTCAGAAGGCTCTTCCATCACCTGTTGGGCTGGAAGCAGCTGGCGCCGTTGTTGAATCAGAAGATTTTCTGGTTGCAGAGGCCATGGAAAGTCCGGGATCTGCCCAGTCGACTCCGACTGGTGTCGGAGCTTTCTGGGGCAGATACCTGCAGTCCCCCTCCAGGGAAACAACAGCTACAATTGTTCAATCGATGGCAGTGGTAGTTCCTCTTGCTGGGGAGGCTGTAGAAGCAGGTTTAGATGGGAAAGTGGCTACCGGTGTGGTAACCGCTAGTACCCCGGAACCCGGGTCTCCGTCTGTCCGAAACCTCCTAGACTGGTCTAGGGTGGTGGAGGACAGTGAGGACATCTCCTTGGGAGTGTCCTTGGTCATTGACACGGAGATGGAAGTAGAAACCACCGTTGATTCGGTGGTGGACACCTCAAAGCAGTGGTGGAGTCATGACTCCTCTTCAGCGGACTCTCCGGAGTCTGACAGGAGTAGTTCGACCTCCGTGGGTAAACCATCAAGTGTGGGATTCCAAGGAATTCTTCCCAACGAACCGATGTCTTTGGAGGCTGTGGCTGAGTCCCTGGTTGAAGAAGAAGACCGCTTGGATCGGTTGAATGAAGTGCGGCGTGCTATGGTCCAAGAAGGAAGCTTCCTGGTCGGTGACCACCGATATTTTATCAGGGAGATTCCCACCATGCAGGTGAAGAAGGACAGTGCAAAGAAGCGCAAGAAAAAGTCCGGACCCACACGGATCACTGCTCGGGCCTAGGCTCTCGTGGAGAGAGAAGCCAAGCTGAAGGTCCAGGAGGAGGCATTGAAAAAGTTCACGCCTGCTCTAGGGCTGCCAGCCGCGACTCTCGCCCACCCTGACAGTTGTCCAGGGGCTACCTGGCTGGGGAGTCCGGCTGCTGTGTCAGGTTCACCTGAAGCAGTAGTTGGCGGCTCCAGCTGGCAGTCATACAACCCGAAGAGGGACCGGTGAGCGGAGAAGAAGGCTGCTCAGCCTCTAGTACCCGCTCCTGGTAAAACGGGTAAATCTTATGAGTGGCGGTGGTGGTAAGAAACAAAAGAGGTCCCGCCCTCACACCCCACCAGTTGCCGGAAACTCAAGAGGCAAGAAGGCCAGGTCCTCAGATCGAGGAAAGGTCTTCAAACCTCGAAAACCTGAGAGCTTGGACGACAAGCTCAAACGGCTTCAAGCTCAGACAGCGAGCATGCACCGACAGATCGCACGTGCGGTCGGTGAAAGTGAGCAACAGGAGTTTGAGCGCCGGTCTGCGGAGTTTCCTCCCCTGCAGGAAATTCTAGCTCGGAGTCTGCTCAGCACAGGGGAACCTCCTGTCAGTCGTTGTGTTGCACCTATTGCGAGTGCCATGACAGCTGTTGGCCAGAAGCGAATCGCCCAGAGGGGGCGATGCAGGCTTCCAGTGCACCAGCCCATGGTGCGGAAACCAAAGCTACTGGTGGCAAGAGTCGGCCGACTCTTGCACCGAAGGAGAAGCCTCTCCTTTGGGATGGCCGAGGAAGGTTTGTCTCTGCACAACCATCCTCGACCCTCACTTCGTCTAACGGTTCTTTGGCGAAGGAGAGTACGGCTTCGGCCGGGAAGAAAAAAAAAAGAAGGACCGTAAAAAGTCCAAGCATGAGAGGAAGAGGAGTCCAACTCCCTCTGGTAGTAGGCACCAGGGAGCCGAAACTGGAGGCATTGTGGCGAAGAAGGAGGAGTCCCGGCATGCCAAGGCAAGGATGCGGGCCGGGAGTCAGCCGGTGCATACCAATCCCATTTAGGCGGTGCATATAGATGGTAGGTCAATGCGCAATGTTTTGGTTGGCATGCCTCCATCCTATCGAAGGTGGATGCAGTCTCGAACCTGCGGGTTTGAGCGGTAGGAACCCTCCATCGTGTGACTTTGCCCTCACCTAAGGGCAAAGGAACCTCAATGGTAGGATTCAGTGTTCCCCCGGTGAGGGTACAATCTTCTCTCCGGTCTATAGCGGTGGGGTATTCGATACCCTAGGACCAGAGACGTCAACCTCCCCTAGGCCTGAGGCTGAGGGATGGCGTATTGACTTATTGCCCCCCGTATTCAGTTTGGCAGAACCAGCCGGGAATGTAGGGTTGCCAATACCACAGCTACTACCATCTGGATGAGCTACTTCCAGAGGCATGGATAGCAAGGCTACCACTGTAAAACATGCGCCATGTGGTGGCGTTTGGTTGTGGAAATTTTCCGGTTGTAATGGTCGTGAATCTGGTCCAGGACACGTTTGCAATACTGGATGTTGTGGGAATAGATGCTGGGATAGTTTGGCTATCCCGGCATGCAGCCCCATTCATCCAACGTTTGTTGGGATGTGACCTAGAAGATATGGCATGTCAGTTTATCACTGAGCCATTGCCAGGGTGTGAGACCGAGCCCGCGGTCGCCCTGTTTGACCTCCTAACAAGTCGGATGATTCACACACGTCCTCAATTCCAGGATATTCCTTTCGAGGAATTCCGAGCTCGTGAGGAAAGCCGTCTTAGGGGGACGGTCTGCGATCCTGGTTTTGGGTGGCATAACACCTAGATGTGCCTGTGGTGTGCATGTCGGTGGGCTGCAGAGTGGATGGGCTCCACTTTTGTGCCACCACCATGGAAGCCGTCCAGTTCCTAAGAAGGTCAGGTTTGAGGGAGCAATCCTTGCTGGCTCGACCAGCCTATTCCCGAGGCAGAACAGGGAAGTTGAGAGGGTTGTGGCAACCTGGTCTGCTCAATTTCGAATTTTTGTTTGAGGCTGTTGGGACGTTTGGCTGTTGGAACGGATGCCATTTTGGGGCCAGCAGACCTCTCTCCATTAAGTCAATGGGTGAGAGGTCAGAAGTGACCTCTGTCCCCTCCAGGTGGAGTTGCCTGGAGGTTTCCTGTGGCCTGGTCAGCCATAGGATCTGGGCAGTTCGCCATTAAATACACTTTTTATTCATACACTTGTGTTTTGTGTTTTATTTGGGGAGTACCACGAGGGGGTGGGATTTCTGGTTGGGGAAACTCCACCGTCTTGCTAACATCCTATTTCGGCCTGTACTCGCGTCGGCTTGCAGTAGAACCATTGTTATACTGCTATATTCTCAGCGTGGCAACGTGGTTTTTTGTCGTTTCCATCGAGGGAGCTTCGCACCGGCACCACCCAAGGTGTTAACTGTGAGAGGGTACAAGGTACAGTTCACGTGTACAGTTCCGTCCCCGCGTCGGAGCTTGTTGATGGTAAGTTTTTTGTTTCGAACCTAACATGTATTGTGACGGTCCAGGTGGGACATTACATAATTCAGTTTGATGATGGACAAAAAACTTCATCCAGTGAAAAGCAGCTTTAGTATTCTGCTTATATATAGAATACTAGCAGAAACACCCGGCATTGCCAGGGGCAAAATATGAAGGAGCCCGCCATCACCATTCCTGTCGGTCTTTCGTTTGGCGGTACTCAGCATGGTGGACTCCGGTTGCCCAGCACTACCCTAGGAAAAGAATGCCATAGGGCAGCTAATGTTGCGATCTCATCTTTGACAGAATCTGGCTTGGTGTTTTAGGGAAAACTGCCCAGGGTATTGTGATAGACCAGCCACATCATTACACCAATTGCCCCAAAGACACTGGCCCGAAAGGAACATTTGCCTTAAAAGGATTTTTGAAACTAAAACCATTTGCCTTAAAACCATTTTTGACCAGCTACCCAACCTCTTTTAAACAGGGGAGCCTTGTTGAATCCAACCATTTTTTGACCTGCTCACAACCATATTTTGACTTCATGTCAGGTAGTGAATTAATTGTACTCACCTCAATACTGGTCCATTTTCAGACCTATTTGATGGTTGGGGCATGATCACTTTGCAACCATAATTTGTCATGATTTGGGTGGTAAATCCATGGTGGTACCTACACCATTACATTAGCCTCAGTTTGCCTAAAGAGATGGGGTGACAATAAATTAATTAAGTGTCATTTCACCCACCATGCCAACTAGTTCTTTAAAAATCTTTCAACTAGATTAATTAGGCTACTCAATAAGATTTAATTTAAAGTGTCCAATTATACCAGTATTACATACCAGTAACTAATTTAACATCGTCCACCATGGATTAACTTGAATTCTTCTATTGGTGAAATTAGATTACCAATACAGAATTATCTGAAATGGAATGCACTGACATGGGGGTAACAAGTGAAATGTGTCACACTTACTGATTTCAATGTCCTTATCTTGAATTTTTCTTGTTTTTGGGTTCATTCGAACAGAATCTGAAAACATGCATATATTTGTATGTTGAGAATTGAATATGAACTTGCCATGGACTGTCTTTCAAGTTAACTTCAATCATTTTGAAATTGAATTAAGACTACTATGAATGATGGTTCATGAGAAAAATCATGCTATCTTGAAATGAATAGAATCATAAATTAAAAAAGTATGTTACAAATCACGAGGTTGCGAAGCCGCAAGTCTTTAAATGGTGCTTTTCCTCGAAAAGCCCAATTGAACTGCTTGGCAAGATCGTTTTTTAGCAGATGACTTAATATATGTCGTACAGTTTCAGAAGCTGTCATTCCACCAGTTGTACCTAGAATGTTTTTCTAAAATATTTTTTAAAATAATTTACGTAAATAATTTACGTAAATAATTTGTAACATATAATTCATTTCTAATTTGTAATAGTAAAATACCAGTGCATTGTAGCCATCTTCATTATCAATATATTCCTCCACCTTTCTTATAGACGCCATATCTCCAATGGGAATTTCTGGCATATTATCAGGTATTTAGTGCAGTTGTTTTCTTGAATCAGTAGATGTCAACACTTGATTTAGAATTGCGGTGTTCAGAAACATTTGATGCCGAATGTTTTGCAGCTCACTTAGAATTTTCCATTCAAAACCTAAAATAATTAAGCTATAAATTTATTACTGATTGTTGAAAACATTGTTTATGTTAATTGGTTTACTGTTCGTCTGCTGCATGTCTGGAATGGATGCACTTCCTGACCTAAAAGACAATTGAGTGTTTGTATTGTCTTGTCTGAATCCTAGGAGTCCACTACCTAATTTTTAAATAGCAAACATTTATATAAAATGCAAAATTGTAACTTGGGTCAATTACACAAGAAATAATTTTGTAGGATTTTGATTAATATGTTTGAGCTACGATAGTTCAGGCTATTGTTTATCTGCAGATAGTAAAGATTACTATCTGTGATCTTTTTTTTTACTTCTACAGCATAACGTAGCTATCCCTAATTAATTAAATTCACTTCAACAATCATACCAGAAAACAGCATGTTAATTATGCTTTCATTTTTTTCGTGACGATCAGAGATTCCCGAATTAATTATGTAACCATCTAATAGTAGAAATGTATAAAATGTTAGTGACATAGTGTGAAAATAGTGTGCTATCATTGATATGCCTACTTTTTTCATGCCAAATACACTGTACTTTGTGTCAAATTAGTTGTGATGTCTGTTAAAAAACAAAATTTGTATAAAACATCCAAATTAGTTTTTAATGCCAAATTTAATTACAATTACTTTCATTCCAACCACTACTGTCTCTGGAAATGTTTGGGCTAAGTATAGGCCTAGGTGTGCTGCCATGTTGACACTGTCTGCAGGTAGAAAGAAACAAAAGAATCTTTATTGAAAGACTATGTAGTTATTAACTACGTTCTCACCAAAGTTTCCCATTTGATTGACACCCCTCAGCATAATACTTTTAGTGAATGGTGGCAGTTGTGGCACAGACTGACTTTTATGTTGCACCGTTGAGTCAACACTTTCATCACTCGAAGACTCAAGTGCCTCATAAAAAGCATGTAATGGGCACCTGTTTTTTACAGATGTTCTTTGACTAGTACCTGGATTGTCTAAATCAGTTGTGTCTAGATTTCTAGAATGCTCTGCTTTTTTTTATGGATAGCATGTTTGTAGGTTTCTAGTATAAATTGAATTAAAAAGAAGCATAGCTAAATGAAGATGAATTGTTTTACTCATAAGCCTAAGTAGTATACTCAGTTTTCAATAAATTAATAAAATACCAGTTTCTGCTAGCACAACAACATTATAAATTCTCCACTCCATTTATGGTTTAACTTGTTTCCTAATCAAATGGTTCACATTGTAATTAGTTGGTGGTCACAACAGAGACATTTTCATTTCAAGGAGCAATGAAATCGGCACCACTTCCACAGAAAATTCTGGCATAAACTCTACAACTGCATACATCTAATTTGGAAGGAACAAAAGCAGACAATTAGTGTGTTCTTATTACTAAATCATAATAATTCAGCATGATTTTCGCAAATATTTTTGTAATCAATGCTGACATTTTAGTAAGAATATCAATAGAGCAATTTACTTACCATGGAGAATAAGTTAAATAGATGACTTTAGTTGTGTATCGTTGAAATAGCAGCGAATACCTTCTCACAAGGCAGCAATACACATTTGGCCAAAACATTATTTGTCGAAGTTGAAAATAATTCTGAACTCAGGTCAGATACAGTGTAAATTTTCATAAGTGAGGACAAGCATGGATATGTGTACACATCATTTAGGCTACTGTACTTTGGAAAACAATTTTTTTAAACTCTTGGCCATTAAATCTCATTGTAATGCCACCACAATATGGATTGTTAAGTTCAATCTGCTTATTTGTTTTTGGTTGTTTATAAAATGTTACTAGTCCTTCTGACATTTGGCAAATTAGCTGCTGAAGAGGTTTGTTTGGTGTCCTTAATGTTTTTTTTTTTATTTTACCAAGAAAATTCTCAAATGGAAAAGCACTAAAGTTGTCTAATTGACCGTAACGCTTAACATCATTAACTAGATGAATCAATGAGAGAACATTATAAACTATAAATTGCTTTCCATAGCACTCAGCAACATTGTTTACAAATGACTTCAGCAACTCATCGGCATAATCAATCATTTCATTTGATTGTACCATATCTCCCATAAGAACTCCTATGGCAACATGTAATAAAATAAAATTGTCATAAAGATGCTGCTGCAAAATGCCTTTTAATAAGACCGGCCCAGTGTAAAGAAGGAATTGTCTCCTTTCAGAGGCCTTCCAACGGTCTATCTCTGAAAGAGATGGTGGTTTTCTTTGAAATTCGTTGGGTACATGATAAGCTAGATTGCATAACCTTTTTGAAAGATTTGAAACTTCTGCAGTAGATAAGCGAATTCTTGCATTTTTAATCTTTATTCTTACAGTTAGTGGACCTTTTAACCAAAAACAAACTAGTTTTCGCATTACACCAAGACAAACAGGGTGCATGTAATCGAGTGGAAGTCCGTGATCATATTAACAAGAAGAGAAACGAGAGGAGAGGTATTTGTGTGATGTTCAGCATTATCTTGGCTTCTAAGGTTTTCATCAGTTCGTAAATGTAAATTTGTCCCTGGGAAAGTCATTCAATTCTCGTACCAATTCCCTTCTTCCATGCACCTGTCACATCCAAAGTAACCATTATGTGATTTTATACTTTTGATGTATACTCTGGCAGGAGCATCGCATATATAAGGGCCAATTTTGACCAATTTTGGCCAATAAAGAAACCCATTCTGAATGAGAATCTAACATTCGTCTATAAAATCTTCAAGAAACTGTTCCACTGATTTAGGTTTTCCAGAGCTGCAAAAGCAACCTATCACAAATGGTGTTTTTTGATTTGACTCTTTAATGAGCCCCAAGATTGGCTAAAACGGTGTTGCACTAGACCTAAATATTGGTAACCCATCTATATTTATGGCTACTGTGAAAGCATCATTAGCATATAACTGTTCACTCATCATTATTTGCATTATTCCATTTTCGATGCCAAAATGGTGATATTCACCATTTTCAAGAATTTTACTTCTTTCACTTTTTGTTTTTAATAATGTTCTAGCATCTTTTGGTAAGCAAGCCCCTTGTTCATTAAGAACAGCCAAGAGGTCATTCATGGCAGCATGAGTAATATTATGTGCAATGCTCCATTGTTTCAAAGATTCAATTAATGAAACAGTTTTTAATTCAAAATCATCAGTCTTTGCTAAAGGAATTAGAAATTTCCAAATCAATATTTTTGTTACTGGCTTTGGAATTTGGAGCAATTAATTGTAATGAATGGTTTTCAATTTCTTGAACATCTGAATGACATTCAAAACTGATATATGTAGCCAGTGATAACTGAAGTGTGAACAGTTAAGCTTGATGATGGCTGCACAGAAACAAAATTACTCTTGGGATTTTGAATGGAACTAATTTGTCTGTCTACTATTTGTTTTGTGTGTCTATTTTTTTGTCGTTTCCCAAATGCCTTTAATGAAAGAACATACTCAAGTGGTGCATTACTTGATGTGTCAGGGTCACTACTGTCTTCCATTGTACAATTAAATTTTAATCGCACCAATAACTCTGCTCAAGCACTGTTTAAATTATTGTGCTACACCTTGATGCAATCTAGCAAATAGAAAAGAAGAAAATACATGTATCTCGTACAAAGAAATACTTTAAACTAAAATTTTCAAATTTGAAATTTGTCACAAAATGATTTTCATGACCTTCAAAATTCAAGATCTTACAGAAAGTGATGCATGAAAAGTGAGATTTGAAATGAGTAAAAAAGACACATGCAATTCAACCAGTCAAATTCTTCAATAGAATGGGCTTTATGAAAAATTAAATGAAAAGTCATCATCTTTTTAAACTAAGGCCATGTTTTTACAAGTTCTCAAAAAAGATGAGAGCATATGAGAATGAAAAAAGTGAGCTTTTTGGTAGCCAATCTATTTAAAAACAGCAGAGATTGTTTGATTTTTTGATGTTTGTATTTTAAATACAGTACTGTGTAAATATGCAACATATTGTATTTTGCATTTGGGTTTACTGGAGAGGTATTTTAAATACTTTATGTATTTTAAATAGAATAATTTCAATATATTTAATATATAATTTTTATTCACTATACAAATAGTAAACAAAAATAGCTAAATGATTCCAGTAAGTTGATTTTAATGCATCATCTGCTAGGCTATAACACCAAATAAACTGAATCAAATTAAAAATCTAACTGCAATTGTCAAAATAATAAATTATTTAGCATATGATTTGTCAAATATTCTGGTGATGATTATTGTTTTGATTAGAAAAAAAATTATCTTCACTGATATTAAGAATCCATGAATCCAAATATCATCTTACTGCTGAAATACTTACGTGTAAATCAGAGTTGTTAATTTTAAAACAAAGCCTTCTCCTCTTCATCAGCAGATACTGAAAGTTATTTAACTTTTCAGATATAATATAATCACATTAATCAGGTATAAACTTCAAATACAGATTACTGAGATTGGCATATAACTTTTCATTATAAAAATTTAGAATTTACAAATTATTTTTTCATTTAGCAATTTACATTGCATTATGGGCAAATTAACATCCAGAAAATTTGTTATATCAGATTCTTAGACAGTTTTCTTTTCCATATGTCAGTTTTGTGCTTCCTAATTTACTATTTTTTTACTTTGGGGAGTTGAGAATTGTGTTGAGATTTATTTTTTTTAATTTAACTTCAGCAATACCAAAAATGAAGTAGAAATAGTTAAGATACAATTTTTAATCACTTTTAACACCTGCCACAAAAGTTGAAATTGATTTGTTGATTGAAGTGTGTACTCACCTTTAGTAATCTTTGAAGACAAGAATTAAGAAAACACAAAAGTGGTTCAGGCCAAACAATTTTACCAAAAAAAAACACTAAATCCAGACAAATTGAAGTAGAAACAGTCCTCTAAATATGCAAGTGGAGTATCAACAAGTTCTGAGATGGTAATGTTGTTGTTGAATAAATAAAAAAATGAAAACCGTTATTAGCCTCCTGTCATGCTCACCTCATAGGAGGCTATATGATGCAGTTTATAGACAACACATCAGATAATAAATCCAGCAAATCAGCTCCTTTGATGGAAACTAAATAAAATAGTTTTATTTATGACAAGACTTTCCCATGCTCTGAACATTTGCCAGCCCCTCCCAACATCTTTACTATGGGAAATCTTTGGGTTTATTCAAATAGGGGTGAATTTATTTTTACATAACATTTTTTTATTTAAAACATGAATTAAGTATAGTTTATTTTTAAGCATGTGCATGCATTGTATAAATTATCTTTTTAAACTTTATCAATATCTTAATTGATATTAATTATACAAATAATGAAAATTAAAGTTAAAATGATATACAATAATATTAATAATAATATTAATACTAATAATAATAATAAATTATAATAATTAATAAAAAGAAATAAAAATAGTATGACCGATTAGTTATCACTAATTAATGGTTATTTGTAATATTAGTTGATTTGTGCCCTATACTCTGGGTGGCACTCACTACCCACCCCTAAATGAATTTATGCTTATAAATGTTTACTACAAATCCGTTGTATTGTGCATGGTAGATATATAGGGAAAAATACGGTGACAGAACGTTGTTGTTGGCACCTTAAGCCAACCGTTGGTAACTGCTTGGTGCCCAACTGAAACCAGTTTCCAACCATAAAAACCAAGACCCAACAACTAACCAATGTTTGAATGCTGTTTGGGAGAGGACCTGCTCCTGAGAGAGATCATTGGGATTGAATGCCTAATAGGGATGATGCTCCGGATGATTGTTAATGTTGCCGAGGCACCATATTGTGGAATGTGGATGGGCTGACGTGATTCAACTATACCTGCGATTGAGATAGACAAACTACGTGGAGAAGACCCTGCAAGCTTGGCAAGTCTCCTCCAGGATACAAGCGCATGGGAAATGCAACTCAAGTTCAGCAGCCTCTACAAAATAGCCCTGTGTCATTCCGGAGGTGAGACTCTGTTTGTAATAGACTGGAGGTGTACGGATCACAAGAAAGTATCAGTGAGCATAATAATGTTTTTTTTTTGTTTTTACGTAAATGCATTTTTTGGCTTTTCAGGATGTTTCTAGTAACTTCATGTACTGTGCATGTACTGTTTATAGTGGATAGAGGTTATTCACCTCTCCAAGTACAAAATTTTATAAATTTTGCATGATCGTTTTTTAGCATTATAAGTGTAAAAAACCAGAGCTTGAGTTTATATTTTTGTTATACTCATAAAGAGACTTTTATTTTTGTATTTCGCTTTAGTAGCTTTAAACCAAAGAGTTGGCTTGCCATAGCTTTTATAGCTTCAGCCATAGAGTTAAAATTAGTAGTAATTTGTATAAAGTTTAAGAGATTAACTTTATGTCATTTTTTGTTAAATGACTGTAACTTGAACACAGAGACTTGGGTGGCCCGTATTCCTAGATGATTCTGGAAACCAAGATGAACCATGAGAAATTGGGAAAAGAGTCCCAAAAATGCCTTTTTTATAAAGGTAATATTTTCAGCCCAGGGCAATGATTGGCCCAGTTGGCCTGTCATTGAGCCATGAGGTGACAGTTGCCCCTCCCTAGAGACAGAGTGAAAGTGCTGTGCCAAATATGTTTGAAGACAGATTCGAATAGACGATTCGAGTAGAGAGTTCAAGTATTATCTCAAACATTGTTTTATGCCAAATGCAACTTTAGGTTAAACAACTGTAGGTCAAATGCCTCTTAGACCAAACGACCTTTTAAGTCAATTATTTAGGTTAACTGACTAGGTTAAATGCCCTTCAGGTGAAATTTGTCTTTAGGTCAAACTCATTTATATAACATTTATACAACAAAACAGGCGATCAGCCAATCTCGGAACCTAGTTAACCAATCTTTGTTCGAGAAGATAGGACCGTGACCGAAACAATACAATGCTATAACTGGACCAACTGCAGGAGTACCTGGGATACAATCGAATATGGGTACTCGAGGACTCCTTGAGCCTACAAAATTCAAAAAAATCTACAAAGAAGATGAAAAAGGATACTGGTAGAAGGGGTGAAACCATCGAAGAAATGTTTCCGAATCCCATCATCTGGTTGACTCAAAAAGCTATGAAGATTTACATGAATAGTTTGGAAAAAGGACGAAGAATAGTAACAGCCATGAAAACAGGAGTTCATCTAGACAGACCTGAGGACGTGGTCCAACAGGATTCTGCCGAATGATAATCGGGGGAAAACGACACGGTTTGTGAGTCCACTCAAGATGAAACTGCCAAAGTTAATGCGTAAAAGATCGATTCCAAATGCAGGGCTAAGTTTAATGCCATCGAATGTGAGGAAACTATTGTAAATGCAGCTAAGAGGGCGCGAAATGATACCAGCAGGATTCCTGCAAACAGCGAGATTGTTGAATCTGTCGGAGTGAGTGATTTGTTGTGGAGTAGAGCATGTTGCCGCAAAAGTGTCAAAATTACTTTGGACAATGTCCTCACCTCATGTGAACTCATCGAGGTTGGCGATACCAGACCTGATCAAATTGTGGCCAAGATAACCATTTGGGTTGATGGCGCACCTGTTCAATTTTTGGCGGATAGTGAAACTGGATACACTATCTTGTCAGGCACAATGACCCAAGAGTACGGATTTCATTACGAATCCATTCGATCACCTCCTGTACTCGGTGCAGTTAGAGGGGTACCAATCAAGATGTGGCCCATGTTCGAATTAAGAGGAAAGTAAGTAACTGCAAAGATGCTCATCATCAAAGGAAAGCTTGAAGCACTGCTGGGAGTGACCTAGGAGCTGCATTTTATTTGATCGTATCTATGAAGACCTCCAAGATTTACTTTGCAAACGAAATGTTCTGCGAAAGAACAAATGATTTGATGAAGAAAAGTGCTCATGATAGCCTTCCCTGGAAATTCTCCAGAGACTTACAGGAGGGAAGATGTGCTCGTACTAACCATCTGGAGAGCTCTTATGCTGTCAGAAAAAAAAAGGAGAGCTGTGTCAGAGCTCAAGGCAGAATCACATTTAATCCTAGCCAAGCAGGAAACCTTGTAGATGTTCGACAACAGGCGGACGAATGCCAAGAAGAACTAAGAGCAGCCAGAGCAAACCTGAAAGCAGCACATGATCGACAAAAGAAGTATTACGACCAAATACACAAGAAGCCTTATGAATACCAAATTGGTTAGAAACTTTTTGTTCGAGACATGCGAATCAGGCCTGGCCAGAACAAGAAATTTTTTACAAAATGTAGAAAGGGTTATACTGTTGTCGCGAAGGTATCGGACACCGAATACCGTTTATCATACGAAAATCGAGCTGGAAGATTAGTGGAGGACTCTGTAAATGTAAATATGAAACCACTATAAGGCTTACCAACAAGAAGGACCAAATGTTCCAACGACTGGAGACACCCTGGAGTTCATGGGTACCTTATCCCTCGAAGAATCAGAATCTGAAAAAGAAGAAATAACAGCATTTGTCAAGAAAAAGAGCTTACTTTCCCATAAGAAGAGATGTTGTGGAAGCTGCCGATGCCAAAATGCTTGGATTGAATCATCTGAGGATTTAGAGATCGAGAAATTCAAACGAAAAATCCAGAAGCATTCTGATCAAAACATCAAAATTCGAAGAAAAATGGCAGCAGACGATAACCAACAAGGATTCTCATACTTACCTGGAGAAGGTGCAATGAAATTCACAAGAAAATATGGTGACAAGTCAAATTTTACCATGGAAACCATTAAATTCATTGATGAGATCAGCAAAATTCCTGAAAAACAACAAAAACTGATGAAAAAGTTGAAAAATCA
This sequence comes from Brachycybe producta, assembly GCA_036925085.1. Classification (NCBI taxonomy): domain Eukaryota; kingdom Metazoa; phylum Arthropoda; class Diplopoda; order Playtdesmida; family Andrognathidae; genus Brachycybe; species Brachycybe producta. The sequence goes on from JAUPFP010000020.1 coordinate 65,023, forward strand.
ATGATGGAATTTTGAATAAAGAAGAAAAACACGCAAACAATTGTGACAACCCAGTTTTGCTAATATGTTGGAGCAGAACTAAATCTCCTGTGTCATCTGCTAGGCTGGCTTATTAGCTGCCAGGCAGACGACAAAACGGCCAGCAAGGGTCACTGTCCTCCTCCAGGTGGAGCAGCCTGGGAGTGGTATATAATGGCGGCGGCCATTATATTTTAGGCAGTGTGTAGTGAACCCTGATGCTGTGTGCATGCTACTGGTTGTGCTCTGTTCATCAGGTGGCCAAGATGGCCACCATTATTCATCATCTTTTATGGTGTTCAGGTGTGTTACACCTTAGCTCCTGGCTGGATTAGCCAGGAGATTTATTTTGCATCTCTAAAAGGAGTCATCTTTTTGTTTGGGTGTTTACCACCTTGATTGTCTGCTGGTTGGATTAAAAAGCAGATTACTGCATCTTATCTTTAGTGAGTGTTTTTATCCACTTATTCCACATTTATTATCTTTATTTTCACTCATACACACTGTTGTCCGTGTCAACTTACTAAATATTATTCTGGGGAAGTTACCGTGGGGAGGGTGGGGGTTCGAGTGGGATTTCACCATCCACCCACCGTCCTATTTTCGTCGTTTCGGCCGGTACTTTGCGTCGGTTTTCCACGGTAAGATAAAACTGGGAATTACCATGGATTCTCCATCGGTTCGGCGGCAATTTGTTCGTCAATCTACGGGGAGATCGACTCTCGACCGGCGTCACCCAGGGACTGGACAGACAAGAGCGGGCAGTCCGTGCTTCGACCTCGGCCCCAAGGGAATCAGGAAGATGGAAGATGGGGAAGTTTTTCTGGATGTTGTGGCGAACCCAAGTCGGGTCGTTAAAATTGATGAAGGCGCCGGGTAGCGCCACTGCTACCGCTCTTGACGGTCGAAAGACCGTAGAAACTGTTTGCCACTTGACCGTTCACTGACCGTGAACTTTACCGGTAGATCGGTAGTAAACCGTGGGGCACGGACATTTGTCCGTAGAACTACGGTTGAAACAATCTACAGCCAAGTTTACTGGTAGTATACCGTAGGGCACAGGCCGTTCTTTGTGGAACTACGGTAGAAACCGGTTCATGGTCAGGTTCGGTAGACCGGAGTCGTGTGCATGCCAGTAGGGCGTGGACATGTGTCCACGGTACTACGGTGGAAAACGGCTTAGGGCATAGTAGTCCAGTAAATTACTGTGGAACACGAACAGTTTGTCCGTGATACGTGGTGGTTACCAGAAAAAACCCTAGGTTATCCGCAAGTAGGACGGTGGGCACGGTGGTTGACCGTGCAGGACCGTTCGAAAGCGGGACAACGGTGTTTTTTTCTGCTAGTATACCGGAAGCATGGTGGTTTACCGTGCACGGCTGGTAGAACACAGTAAAAAGGCATTTTTACCGCAAGTAGACGGTGGATTACAAACTTTTGTCTGTGGATCACCGTTCGAACACGGTAAAAAGAGAGTTTTACCGTTAGTAGACGGTGAATTGCGGACTGTTGTCCGTACATCACCGGTCAAACACGGTAAAAAGATAGTTTCTCCGCTAGTAGACGGTTGTTTACGGACCGTTTTCCGTCAATCTCCGTTCGAAGACGGTGAAAAAGGACTCTAACCGTACGTTTACCGTAGGACACGAACATTTGTCCGTGAAACTACGGTTTGGTACGGTTCTACCATTGTTTGACGGTGATTTCTGGACGCTGGTCCATGAATTCACCGGATTTTACGGTAGACTCTCTCACCTACAAGTGGTGGCCGTTTCTGTCCGTGTTCGCACAGTGGGAATTGCCTTAAACCCCGTTCTCCCTGATGGTAGGTTGGGGTAACTGTGTAGGCGAGAGATTGGAGTTACGTTCCCACGCTGTCAGTCATGGTATTTGGCCGGAGGGACAGCAACTGGTTGGGGTTGCTGTCGGCGAGAATGGGAACAGTGATTCCGGGGAGGAAGGTGCCGTAGGGGGTGTCCCTACGGATCGACCTCTATACAGAGACTTTGTGACGGTGCAATCGCACCGTGGAGGCATTGTCACCGGCGGAGCACTGTTGGAAGGTGGTGAAGGGGTTGTGAGGACCCCAGCAGAGACAGGCACGCTGGCTTTGGCCAGTGTCCTGGCCTCCACTGCCACCGGTCCGGTTGGACACGGTGGGGAACTCTTAAGTGAGTCGGTGGAAACTCTGTTGGGTAGTCTGGAGGGCACGGAGTCATTGTTGATGTCGTGGTCCGAGAAACAACTCCTAGCGGTTGCCAGGGGGATAGATGACCTGCGGTTGCAGGGACATCTGCCCCAAGGGATCCATGGGATCCGTGGAGGACAACCGCAGTTCACACCATCGCCCGTGCACCTGGGAGGTGTACGGAGGGAGGCACCACCGGTTTCGACCAGGCGGATACCTCCTGGAGGAACTTGGACCGCTCCTGTGGGAGTTGGTCACAAAGTTCCTCCGCCCCTGTTCAGCAGCCGAGGGTCCACTTGGTGGAACCCATGGAAGCTGAGCTTGATGCTGAGACTTCTGGAAACCGGAGCAGAGCACCACGGCGGGTTAGTACCAAGCTGTGGACGCCTGATCCGGCCATCCTGTCGGAAATCCAGGGCGTTTGGGTTTTTCAACCCAGTTCACTCGTTTGTTCGGTTTGACGGACGATGACGCCTTTTCTCTGACAGTTTGAAGCCAAGGCTCGGGCTCAGCACTGCACGGATGAGGCCAGGTGCCGCTTCTTTACGTACCTGCTCTATGGCCCGGCTGAGGAATACTACGCCAGTTTGGTAGAGTGTCAGCCAGACCAGACCTGGCCAGAGCTAAAGGAGGACATGTTCCCGTGTTTCGAGACCAAGAATCAGGCTCAGGCCTGTTTCGATCGGTTTGAAACAATGGTGCAGGGGCCGATCGAGTCGCTCCAGGCGTTCTAACAAGACCGTAATGGAAACCATCAAGCGGTACCTTGATCCCCTCAAGGAACAGCGTGACTGGTGGGACAAATTACGGCCCGCCGTGTGGGCATATAACACAGCTGTCCAGGAGAGTACACAGGTCTCTCCGTATCAGTTGTTGTTTGGCCGTGAGCCTCGGATGGAGATTGATAACCTCCTTCCGAACGGTCCAGTTAGCGACTTGCCTGACCAGCAAGCCGTGGAAGAGCAGGCTCGTCAATGTTTGACGGCTACTCAAGGAAGGCAGAAAGAAAGGTTTGATGCTGGCCGTGTGGAGCCTCCTCTGTATCAGCCTGGAGATCAGGTGTGGATAAGAGATCAGGCTGGGAAGCTCAGTCAGGTGAAGAAATGGAGCTTGGCCTATAAAGCTGAGAGGGGTATGTTGGTCGCGCGGTATTCTGACCTAGTCTACGAGATAGAGTTCGTAGATGGGTATGGTCGGAAGGTGCGCGACCGGTTTCACGTAGATAACCTGAAGCCGTACATACCCACCTGCACTGTGAGAGAGGAAGATGGACTTGGTGTCTCTGACACCTCCTCCGATGCAGGCAGCAATGCCACGGAGGCTTCGGCGAGAAGTAGTGTGACTCCAGTGCCAAAGCCACCGTCCGTTTCTTCGCAGGAGTCTACCGACTCCGAGGCAAATAACCCCTCTCCTCCTCGGTATAATCTCCGTCCGCGGAGACCGAGGGTGTTTGAGGTGGGTGGGTTTGAGCCTCGGGCAGGAAGTATGACGGTACCATGGTGGGAGAGAGCCGGCAGTCCACTACTGTGGGCGAACGGCTGGGAGAAGAGGCGACCAGACATTGTGGTGGTTGGGGCCCGCCACAGTTTCGGTAGAAACCAAGGGCGGCCTGTCACCAGGTGTCCGGCCAAAGGTCCGACAAAATCGGTCCGTGGAAGGAGAAATCCGTCCGTAAAACCCTCCATGAAATCTCAAATTACTGTCAATGTAAGAGAATTGATGGTAAATGTCTGTATCCACCAGTTCCAGTCTTGGTGCAGGAGAATTCACCGTGTGTCGGTCCTTAAAAAGGCAGACGACGGTGAAATCTCCATGGTGACCGTGCATGAGGCGGCTGATCGTGTTTTAGCCGCTACTGCACGGCCATTAGCCGCTAAGACGGTGAATTTGGCGGCTAGGCACCATATTGTTTGTAAAACTTCTAAACAATAGAAGCCAGCCACACATGTTTCTAAAAAAAACACTAATTCACCGTTTGAAAAGCTGCATCAGACTGGAAAAAAAAGGATCGATAAAAAAGTAAGTCCCTCTAAGGGAATTTCCTTCTCCTGCCTGTTGGCAGTACTTTTTTCGTTGTTAACGATGTGTTTTAAGGTCAGTGACCGTATACACACATGGTGGGAGTGGTTTCGCCGCCATGACTGTTGTCATGGTGGCCAAACCACTACGGAAAGCACTTTTCCGGCGGGTTCAGCCCGTCCGAGCGCCGTTTTGCTTGGGAAGGCCCAAGTTCGACGGTGTTTGGACGGTAAAATCCCGCCAGGGAGTGGTTTTCACCTTTCGAAGGCAGTAAAACACGGTTTCGACCGTGAATTGCCGACTTTGGACGGTGATAACGGCATTTTGCACGGTAGAAGTCCGTGCAATGCCCTTTACCACGGTAGGAACTGGGAAAAAGGGTGTTTTCACCGTCCGAAGGTGGTTAACTGGGGTTTTTACCGTGGTTTACCGACTTTGGACGGTGGAAACCGCGATTCGCATGGTGAAAATCTGTGGAATACCCTTTCCACCGGTTCCGAAAGGGGGAAAAATAGTTTTCACCGTACGAAGGCGGTAAAACACGGTTTTTGACCGTGAATTACCGACTTTGGACGGTGAAAACGGGAATTCGCACGATGAAAGCCCTTGGAATTCACTTTTCCACGATAAAAACATGTTTTTAACGGTTTTTATTTTGTAACATGTCCACCACGGAGAAGGAGAAGGAGGAAGGCGACGGGAGTGGCCAACAGTCCCCCTCCCTCAGCCTGCTGCATCCTGAGGATGCAAGGCTGTTCGAGTCGGGATCGGAGGGCTCCCCATCATCTGGCGGCCCGGAAACGGCTGACGCCACCGTGGAATCTGTTGATTCCCCGGCGGCAGAGGCCGTGGAAGGTCCGGAGTCTGCCCAGTCGACTCCGACCGGTGTCGGAGCCGGAGTCGCAACTCTTCTTCAGAGGGCTCTTCGGAGTCTGACGGGAGTAGTTCGGCCTCCGAGGGTAAACTGACTGGGACGGGATCCCCCGGAGTTCTTCCTGCCGATCCAATGTCTTTGGAGGCCATGGCTGAATCCTTGGCCAAAGAAGAAGGCCGCTTGGATTGGTTAGATGAAGCTAGACGGGACATGGTCCAGGAAGGTGGCTTCCTGGTCAGGGACCGTCGATTCTTCATCAGGGAGATTCTCACCGTGCAGGCGAGGAAGGACGGCGCAAAGAAGGGCAAGAAGAAGTCCGGAGCCGCACAGATCACTGCAAGGGCCAAGGCTCTCGCAGAGAGAAAGGCTAAGCTTGAAGCCAAGGAGGAGGCATTGAAGAATTTCACGCCAGCTCTGGGGCTTCGAGCCGAAACTCTCGCCCGCACTGATGGTTGTCCAGGGGCTGCCTGGCCAGAGAGTCCGGCTGCTGTATCGGGTCTGCTCGAGGCAGTAGCTGGCCACTCCGGCTGGCAGTCAGACAACCCGAAATGGGACCGGCGAGCGGAGAAGAAGGCTACTCAGCCTCCAGTACCCGCTCTTGGTAAAACGGAGAAATCTGCGAGTGGTGGTGGTGGCAAGGGACAAAAGCGGTCCCGCCCTCACACCCCACCAGTTGCCAAAAGCTCAAGAGGCAAGAAGGCCAGGTCCTCAGGTCGAGGAAAGGCCTTCGTAACTCGGAAGCCTGAGAGCTTGGAGGACAAGCTCAAACGCCTTCAAGCTCAAACAGCGAGCTTGCACCGACAAATCGCTTGTGCAGTCGGAGCAAGTGAGCGACAGGAGTTTGAGCGGCAGGCTGCGGAGTTCCCTCCCCTGCAGGGGATACCGCCCAGAGCCCGCTCAAAACAGGGGAACCTCCTGTCGGTCGTGGCGTCCCGCCAATTGCAAGTGCCAAGACCATCGCCGGCCAGAAGCGAATCGCCGAGAGGGAGGCGATGCAGGCTTCCAGTGCACCAGCCCATGGTGCGGAAGCCAAAGATACTGGTAACAAGAGTCAGCCGACTCTTGCACCAAAGGAGAAGCCTCACCTTTGTAATGGTCGAGGTAGATTTGTTTCCAGACAATCATCCTCGGCTGTCACTTTGGCAAAGGGTACTTCTGCGAAGAAGAGTATGGCTCCGGCCAGAAAACCTTCAAAGAAGGAGTCTGAGAAGGCGAAGGGGGCTAACCCCCATCGAAGCCTAACTGGCCCAGTAAGTCGTCGGGGTCAGATAAGTCTGACACGACACATGGTCAACCTTCCTCTCATGGGAAGAAAAAGAAGATGAAGAAGGACCGTAAAAAGTCCAAGCGTGAGGGGAAAGAGAGTCCGACACCCTCCAGTAGTAGGCGCCAGGGAGCCGAAACTGGAGGCGTCGTGGTGGAAAAGAAAGAGTCCCGGCGTGCTCAGGCAGGCATGCCTGCCGGGAGTCAGCCGGTCCATACCCATTTCGTTGAGGCTGCGCGGATGGATAGTAGGTCGATGCTCGACATTTTGGTCGGCATGCCTCCATCCTTTCCGAAGGTGGATGCGGTCTCGAGCCTGCGGGCTCAAGCGGTGGGAACCCTGCACCGTGTGACTTTGCCCTCACCTAAGAGCGAAGGAACCTCAGTGGCAGGAGTCAGTGTTCCCCAAGACGTGACCCCGTGACTCCCATTGGGGTTACACCCTTCTCTCCGGTCCATGGCAGTGGGGTATTCGATACCCTAGGACCAGAAACGTCAGCCTCCTCTAGGCCTGAGGCCGAGGGACGGCATATTGGTGCATTGCCCCCGTAATCAGATTCAGAGGTGTATCTGAATAACCGACTGGGTCTTTGGCAGGACCAGCCGGAAATAAAGGGTTGCCAATACCATGGCTACTACCGTCTGGATGAGCCACTTCCAGAGCCGTGGGTAGCAAGGCTACCACCATACAACATGCGCCATGTGGTGGCGTTTGGTTGTGGAGGTTTTCTGGTATTAATGGACGTGAACCCGGTCCAGCAAACGTTTGCAACTCTGGATGTGGTGGGACTAGATGCCTGGATAGTTTGTCTAGCCCGGCGTGCAGCCCCATTCATTGAACGTTTGCTGGGATGCGACCTAGGAGGTATGGCTGGACAGTTTATAACTGAGCCTCTACCAGGGTGTGAGACCGAGCCTGCGGTTGCCCTGGTGGACCTCCTAACAATTCGGACACTTCGCATGCATCCGCAACTCCAGGATATTCCTTTCGAGGAATTCCGAGCCCTGGAGGAAAGCCATCTTAGGGAGATGGTCTTCGATACTGGCTTTGGGTGGTGTAACACCCATATGTGCCTGTGGTGGGCACATCGGTGGGCTGCAGAGTGGATGGGATCAACTTTTGCAACACCGCCAGAAAAGCCGTCCGGTACCTAAGAAGGTCAGGTTCGGGGAGCAATCCTGGCTGGCTCGACTGACCTGTTCCTGAGACAGAACAGGGAAGTTGAGAGGATTGTGGCAACCTGGTCTGCTCAATTTTAATTTTTTTTTTGATTGAGCAGACGAATACCCTATGGTGGTCTGCCTGACAGCTACAGTAGGCTGTTGGGACGGACGCCATTTTGGTGCCAGCAGACCTCTCACCATGAAATCTATAGGTGAGAGGTCAGATGTGACCTCTGTCCCCTCCAGGTGGAGTTGCCTGGAGGTTTCCTGTGGCCTGGTCAGCCACATGATCTGGGCAGTGTGTTGTAGGCAGCTCTTCTGACTAGACCTGTGGGTGGAGGTCTGGGTGACCTCCACTGTCCGGCATGTGGTCTTTTGTATGCCTTTGGCCTGTGGCCTTTTACTTTGTATAAAGTGCTTTTGGGCTGGTCAAGCGAACCAGCCCTTTACTGTAAATATCTTCATTGCCATCTATTCATCTTAAGTGTAATTAAACACTTTTAATCGTCACTTGCTTTGCGTCCAGTGTTTTCTTGCGGGTTTATCGTGGGAGGGTGGGTTGCCGGGTTTGGGTCAACACCACCGTCCTTTCTGACCTCTTTCAGCCAGTAAATCGTGTCGGCGAGGCGGCGTGTCACCGTCGAGGGAAGCTCCGCACTAGCACCACCTGAGGGGTGCACCGTGGGAAAGGCGGCTGCGGGTACGGTCCCGTCCCCATCGTCGGAGCTCTGTCACCGGTAAGTAAGAGTGTTTTGCGTTTTTATTTACCACGGTATTGTAACGGTCCGGCGGGACATTACAGTGTTGACCTGGCTTCTTGGTTTGGGCTGATGGTGGACATCGTGAACCGGAAGATTTATTTCCGGGAAGACACCTGGACCGCGCATCCAGATGCTCTTCATGCAGCACTTGCCGATCAGGCTTTGCAGGGTGCTTTGAAGTACCCCTTCCGAACTCGTTGTTGGAGGCGTTGGCAAAGCTTCACAATTTTGTGGAGCCTCTGCTACTCCCTCCTTACGGGATACTGAAAGGGATGCCTACAGATCCTGGAAAGGTGGATGGGTGGGTCGACATTGTGTCGCCTGAACTTGCTGAGACCAGTTCTCCTATTAGGAGCGGGGATGTTTGTTCCCTGCGACTGTTGGAAAACGTATGGCTACCAGCTCATGAGTGGAAGGTGGTTTTGGTGAGTTTGGTAAAGCATGCTGGCCCTGGTCAGCTGCTTCTCGTAGAGCCCCATCGTAAAGCCTTAGGTGGTTGTAGTCTGTTGGTGGTGGCAGGTATTGCCGAAGCCACAGAACAAGGCACTTACAATATATGGCTTGAGAATGTTGCTGACGTTCCCATTGCCCTGGAAACAGGGGAGGGTGTCGCAACGGCTCAACCTGTGGAGGCAGCCATTGTGGTGGGACTGGTGGGAGAGCTGCTTGGTGTACCTATATGACATTATCGTCTTTTGGAGCACCTTTGAGCAGTTTCTCGAACGCTTAAGTACTGCCCTGAGACTGTTACGAGGGGCGGAGCTGAAGCTCCAGCCAAAGAAGTGTTTCTTCGTATTTGACAAGGTCAAATATCTCGGTCACATTGTGAGTGCCGAGGGAGTTGCTTCGTACCCGGGACTCGCGAGAGCAGTCGAAGAGTTACTGATCACCGTGCTCTCTGTCATTTGCAGACTGCCAAAAACCTGCAGGGCAGTTTGGGGCATTGGCAAATGCAGTTGCAGGAGTACCGGTATAAGATTCAGTTCAAGAAGGAGAAACTTCATGAGGCTGCTGACTGTTTGAGTTGGTATCCGGTAAATGAAGTTGACGATCCTTGTTTGCCTGAACAAGTCGAGGCTGACGTGGGTGAGGTTATTTACCGGGTCTGGTCCGAGGTGGATTGGGTTATGGAGCAGGCCAATGACAATTGGTGCTCCAAGGTGAAGCGTTAGCTCTACACCGACCCCGACTCGAACTTAAGGTTCAAGTTTGTGGTGGCAAACAAGTTATTGTATGCCTTCAAATCCATACAGGATCGCACAAAAACTGTGTTGGTTGTACCACGGTCATGTCAAGCCTTCTGCTTGCGGAATTTGCACGATAGCTCCGAAGCTGGTCACTTCGGAGTGTACAAGACATACCAACGGTCGCGTACTCGTTTCTACCGGTTAGGTATGAAAAGTGACACGGTGGAGTATGTTAAATCATGCTTAGTGTCAGAGAGTACGACAGTTCGCAAGAGCTCAAGGATTCTTGCAACCGATAGTTCCAGAGTACCCAGTTCATGCCTGGGGAATGGACTTCGTTGGGCCGTTTCCTGCATCCGTGGGTGGAGTCACCTATGTTTTAATCATGGTGGACTACTTCACCCAGTACGGCATGGCGAAGGCAGTACGAAGGGCTATGGCTGCTTGTGTTGTCAAGTTCCTGACAGATGAGATTTTGTTGGTGTATGGCACACCAACAACTCTCATCTCGGATCGTGGTTCCCAGTTCTGTAGCAAACTTTTGCAAAAGTTCAGGGAGTGCTATAATATAGAGCAGCACCACACGACGGCATACCATCCGCAAGCTAATGGGCTTATGGAGTGTATATAATAATTTTACGTGCATGGAATTAAAAAGGCCTATTTGTCAGTTTTTAAAATTTTTTTTTAGATTTGGGTTTTTAGTCGTCAACTTTTAAATCTTTTTAAATTTTCCTGTGAATTTAAATTCAAAGTGGGAGTTTTATTGTAAATAGTGAGTTGCTATTTTTCGTAATAATACGTTGTGATATTTTCAATTAGTCTAATTTACAATTTTAATATTTTAGATAATTTTTACTTTTGCAAATTTATACATATACCAGCGGGTATTTTAAACAGGTTTTTATACAAGGTGCACAGTAGGGTTGTTCAAAACACAGGGGTGGAGAAAATTATTTTCGCCAATTTGAATGCATAGTGGTTCATTTTGTAGCACTTGGTGTACACACAAAATGTGCAAAAAAGTTTTGCAGTCAAATAACATTTAGAGGTTGCTCAATGACCTTGAATTTTCATCTGTCACACCTATATGTGTTGATGCTAAGGTTTTATAAATATTGATTGTCTAATTTGTCATGTATGTTTTCAGACACTTATACTTTAAAAAATATGACTACGAGCAAGTGCAGAGCTACTGCCACACGGCTGCAAAATGGTGCATATGTTTTTTTGGAGAAACAGATTGGCAGGAACTTGCTCTACTTAGCCTGTCGTCACCATACTCATGAGCTAATTGTTGGAGGTGTCTTTTCAGAATTATTTGGACCTTCTAAAGGTCCAAACATTCCACTTTTCCAGCGATTCCAGCAGATCTGGCCTGGCATCAACCATAAGAATTTCAGACCGATTACTGACCCACGACGGACCAATGTGAACATGACACATTTGCAAGAGTTGAAAGAAGAAGTCATCATTTTCCTTCGAGATAGCCTAGCAGCAGACGAATTGTACAAGCCCCGAGAGGACTACAAAGAGATGGTGGAGCTATGCCTTCTAGTTCTGGGATTTTACCCAAAGAGAAAGAATATCATTTCAAGTCACCCGGTGCATATCACATGGCCAGGTGGATGGCAAAGGTGATTTACTGCTTGAAAGTGTACCTCTTCCGGATGGAATTGAAGCTAACCGCTAAGGAAGAGAAGAATCTAATGGAATTTTGCATGTTCGTAAGCCTTATTTATGTGAAAGCGTGGATTTCATTCATGTCTGAAGACAAGTGATACTCCAATAAATGACTTGGAACTATTCCGGAAAATCAAGCAATATCCAGCTGTAAGTCAAAATGTGTCAAAGGCTGCATAGAAGAAACTTGATTCCCATTTGTGGTACCTCGGACCTGAACTGACACCCCTTGCTTTGTTTTCCAACAAACTTCCAGTTCAAGAGAAACGAATGCTAGTGGAGGCCATAAAAAGTTGCAAAGACTGGACTGAAAGGGGAATCAAACTAAAGAACAGCCACGGACTTGAGAACAAAGCCTTGCATAATCTGGTGAAATCTGCTTCCATGTGTGCATTGCATTCACTTCACATAGAATGTGACTTTCTCTTCAATAGTGATCCTGTGACCTGGGGGGACTCTCAAAAGTATAAAGATGCAAAGTGCATTGTTGATTCGCTGAAGGTAGTCAATGATTCTGCTGAGCGATCTGTTGCATTGATGTCGACGTTCAACGAGTCCATCACTAAGAACGAACGTGAGATGCAAAAACTGATCCAGGTTGTTGAAGACCACCGGAAACGAGTCCCTGATGCCAGAAAGGAAACACTGAAGGCATACAAGCCTCGTTAATAATAGATTATTGTTGATAAAACTGATCTGTTAGTGTAACTGTAAATGCAGCCAAAAAATGCAAGTTGAGCAACCCCTACGCATAGTCTAATCTCAGTAATTTTTTGCACAAAGTAATGTTTATATAAAAGGTACAAAATAAACAACTATGCATAACAAAATTGAAAAATTTTTTTTTGTGAACAGCCCTAGTGCACAGGGACATGCTTGAAACATAGTTGGTGGTGTAACGAATTCAGTATTTATCGTTTAGGATCATTCTGTAGTTTTAAGTTATTTTATCGGCAGGTTCTCACCTCATGCTTGGGGGTGGTTGGGAGGTTATCCAGTCGATACCTCCCTACCCACCAGGATGAGAATATAATGGCAAAAGGCCTGCATTGGCAATTTTAATAGAATAAATCCTAGAGAAATCGACGGTGCAGAACTCTTTGCCAGTGAGAATCCTGTGAAGTGTATAAGGAGGATAGAAGCATAGCCTTCTTAATTGAATTAAGTTATTTACATCTTATAGATGTTATTGTTGTATATTTTGTGTAATATTGTGTAACGAACCACCTTGTGGTGGATAAAATATACCAAAAAGCGGTTGGCTAAGCCGCTTATTTTATCCTGGTTCGGGAGGAAGGGAACAAATTAATCCTTTTTCCTATTCCTCACAAGTTCTTCCTTGTTGAACTTTTACAGTAAATTGGATCTTTTAGCTGTCTGCTACCCCTTGGCCTTCCGCCCGTTAAAAGCTAGTTGATCGTGCTGTACCTTGAAGTTGCATCTAGAAGTGTTGATCCGGGTTTTCACCCGGATTGGCAATTCGAGATTATGGCAATTTTAGAACTTTCGTTCTCTCCATTAAGTATAAAAAATATGACTTGGCAATTTTAAAGCATAACATTCGTTTATTTACAGTTCTATTCGTTGAGGTCTATCCCAAATTGGGCATAGATTTTCTATTTACAGAATATCTAATTTACACAAAAATACACGCCTTTTTATACCCAACAAGAGGATACTGAGAACATTTTCTCAGTATTCTCTGATTGGGTAAAATCGAAATCAAAAACCAAACTGGCCTATCAATTTGATTGACCAGTGGTCAACAAAATATAGAAAGATGATTCATTCTATAAAAAAGACAATTTTTCAAAAAAAATACAACCCCATTGACTTAATGCTACCACTTATCAGTATGATCTTTTTGTATTAAGGGGTGGGACTGGGAGAGAAAGAGACCCAAGACCCAAGAGGTGACACAAGACAGGATATTGGCATTGTCAGCTGAGAGAACTAGGTCAATCCTCTGTACATCAGTATAGAGGGTTGGCAAAGTTCCAGGCCAATCTAAAACAAAAACAAACAATCCACAAAAAACTAAGTGAGCCAGGAGTGCTCCTGGACTGATCGTTTCACCCCCCAACTAAGCCTGAAGTTCGTTCCTGAACTTCACACTGGAAAAAAAAAACACAAAAAAAAACAAAACCCTTTCGACAAGATTTCACTCTGCATAAAAATAATCATATCTTTTGTAACAATAAAAATAATGTCGTATCTACCCAACAAAAATATCACAGGTTTCAATGTGATTCATCACAGTTGATTTTTAACCCTGACATCCCTTAGACCCTCAAAATCAATTTGCCCCCATCAATTTTGTAATTTCTGTTCGACTAGAACATACCCAAATGCAACAAATTTAAAAATAACCTATATCTTTTCCCAAACGATAAATATTTTCAAATTACAATTAAATTTCCCTCCAAAAACCCTGACTAATCAAAAACATAAAGTTTAAAGAAAACCCCCTTTTCTTCAACTCAATTAAACAAACCCTCTTCTTCCCAAAAAAAAATGTTTTACAAGAATTGTCCCAAATTAAATTTCTAACAACCCAAAAATTAAAACAGATTTTAAAACCCCCAAAAGAAAACGAAAATTCAAAATTTTAACTTTTAAAAAGAAATCCCTTATTTTTCTTTTAACCCCAATAATAAAACAATTTTAAAATTTACACTTCCTCGCTGACTCATTCCTCCGGTTTCTTCAACGTAGATCGGAACTGGTCCGCGCTGATCCTTTTTCGTTCCTGGTCCTCCTCCTTAGTGGTCTGGCTCCAAGGGGCCCTGCTGATTTCTGGCTCCGGGTTCTGCCTCCGTTGAAAGGATGTTGAGGTCCTCCAGCATCCTTAGGCGACGACCTGCGACCGTGGGATTTCTCCCAAAATGATGGACTCCATGAAGTCCAACTGCTGCGTTGCCAGATGCGCATTTGCCTCCTGTTCCTTGAGTCGATGATGGACCACGTTGCGGTGTCCTCGGCTACTGGGGATCAGGGTCGCTACCATTGAAGAGATGACTATCTCCAGGATGTTGCTTGTCGACTTGTCCCAAGGCTGCGGGTAGACGAGTTGAAGCGTACCTGGCTCGGCATTGTCATGAAGGACAACGACAGGCCAATGATCTAAAACCTGAATGATAACTGCAGTCCAGGGCCGGTCCAATCGCGGACGGAGTCGATCCTCTTTAATACCATCGTCACTGTGGAAGAAACCTAGATATCTGAAGACATTTCTTCCCCAGCGACGCCCAAAAGATACCAAACCGTTCCTTAAGAGCCGAAATTGCTCTCGGTTGGAAAGCTTTCCATCAGACATATCCAGTCGGTCCTATGCCCATTGTTGAGGAGGTGGTGGTGGAGAGATCTTCGGGATCGCTCCCGTGGGTGGTCCAGGCGCTGGTCTGCTTGGATGCCCGCATTCCCCTGCGAAGATCTGGTCCAGACATTCCCTCCTCCTTTCCATAGCACCTTGTCCCTTCCTGGCCTGTCCAGGTATGTGCGGATGACAAAACGGCTGGATTTTGGCCGTTTCGAACCTCCTGGCTTGGTCCCTTGACTCTTCCCTTGGTCTGGTTCGTTGTTCTTCTTGGCGTCTCGGGTCCCTGGACCTCTCAGCAACGAATTTCTCTCTGTCGGGTCGAGCGGGATTGCTCACCGCTAGTGGATGAGCTTCTCTCCTCGGATTTATAACGACTTTAGAAACAATGGAGACCCTCTCCATCACTCCAGACAATTTTAGTGGCTTGTTTGGTTGGTGTACATACCCTTTCACTACTGGCTGGTCCACAGTAACCAAACTGTTCGAAGGGGAGACGTCTCTTGGCGTTGTCCGCTTCGGTAAAGCTGTCCCAACAGCTGGCACCTTGATCGGAGACTGTCCCCTAGCCGCAAGTTCCTTATTTTGACCATCTATCCAGTCCTGCATTGCTTTTTTGTCGGCGTTTCGCTCCCCCTTGGTGCGACTGCTCCTATGAGAGCCCCCTAGCTCTGCTGGTTGACATCCATCAAGTAAACTCCCAGGTGGAGTATCCATTACCTCCAGAGGTCTTGGAAATTGTAAAGTTGGGTCCCTTGCGGGCCCTTCGTATACGATTTCAGGTTCCGGGTTGCCGCTTCTAAGCTGTCCTTGAGGAGAGTAAATTAGCGGAACAAAATTAGTGGTCTCACCCTCTGGTGTCTTCCTTTTCTTCGTTTTCGAAGATCCTTTAGCTTTTTCCTTTGTAGGAGATGAAGGCACGGCATTGCTGCCAGAAAGAATTCCTGCAGCGATGGTATCGTCGTCTTCTTCTCCAAAAAGCATCCTCAGCCAGTCCGGCGTCATTTCACCGGTTTCTATTAACATCTCCAATCATGCTCCTTTGTTCACAGATTCAGCCATCCTCTTTCAGATTATTCCTTTTTTGGAAGTTGACACTTTTTCTTTTCCGATAAAATCAGAATCGTGACTATTCTTTGCAGAATCTGATTTGAAAGTGGCGTCCAAAATGGCGGTTGGCTTCTCATGTGATCCTGTGGGGCTTGCAAATTCAATTTCCGGCCAGAAGTGGGAAAAGCTCTCATCCAAAAAGTCTCTTTCTCCTTTTTCTCCCACCAGGCGGCGCTCCGTATAGCAGCAATTTTGAATTTTGGCCTCTCTTTTACACAATTTGGACGTTATTTTATCGTTTGATGAGATTTTAAAACCAAATTCTTCCTTTTGAGGAGTCGATTGAGTTTTAACATTCTCAATCGTTATTCCTACCCTTGTTTGCACACGGGAGGCTGTAGATGTCTCTCCCATAGAAATATTTTCGGCCTGCCCGCGTGACTTTTCCCAGAATTCCTTTTTGGACACCCTGTCCTTAATTTCCTTACGTTTTTGATGACCACCCTGATCATCTTTAGTGCCACCCTGACACTTTTCCATTTTCGCATCTTCCCTATAAAGATGTTCTTTTTTAGTTCTACCCTGGAACTTTTTGTTTCGAGGTGTCTCTTCCCTATGAAGATGTTCCTCTCTTTTTTCAGGAGCAGCTACTCCTAGCTTCACTGCGACCTGTTTTCCATTGGACTGCACCATGACATCCACCTTAGATGTCTCGATGAGCCAACTTTGCAGTGGCAATGTTGGTTGGCATCCCTCATTGATGCTACAACTTCTGAGGCCAGTTGCAAAATTCCCTTTTTGTTTCTTTACATCAGCAGTTACTTTCCTTTTCACTGACTCCTGTTCCTTGAAGGGCTTAGTTTCGACATTTTCTTTTGATGTCTTGACGGCCCCACTTTGCAGTGGTTTCTTGAGTTGACCTCCCCATTTATGATACAATTTTCGATTCCAACTGCAGTGTCCTTTTTCGATGTCAGTTTTGTTGAGGCGTCTTGTCTAGCTATAGCTTGGCTTCCCTTTTGTTTCTTTGCAGCCGCCGTATGTCGGTCATTTTGGCACAGGTCTGTAGGTTTCCCTATAGATCCCTCCTGTTGAACCTCGATGCACATAACGCGTGGTAGCTCGGAGACTTCCCTTTGTTGCCGAGTTGCAGCTTGGACTCCCTGATGACTCTCCAAGTTGACTTCGATTTTTCCATTATCCTTTTCCTTAATCGTTTCGGTTTCGGGCGTCACTACTTTGGGGCTGAGTGGCGCCCTTAGAATTTTAAACCTCTTTGGTCAGATTTTCCTTATGAAAATAGTGTCACTCCATAGATGTCGACAGGCACCATTCTCATACCATTCGGCAGGACGTGAGTTTCGTAAACTTCGACAGTATTCGAAAATGGCATCGCCGTCGTTGGCAACGGTTTGTCGACTCTTTTTACAGGTGTCAGTGTAGCCGCAGCAATGCTCCTTCCTTGTTTCGGTTTTGGTCTTGCAGGATTTGGACAGTCACGACCCATGTGGCCCGCCTCCCAACATCGGTAGCAGATGAGTGGCCCCTGATTTTTGTTCCAAGGAGTTCTCTTTCTGTTTTGATGTTCCTTGTTAGTTTGTTTTGGTTCTTGGTTGTCAGCCTTTTCAGGCGGGTTTGACGTCCTGTCTTGTCCGCTTGAAGTTTTAGGTTGACTCTGTTGATTTGCTCGATTCGGCTGGCTTGCGCCCGCTTTGGTTGTAGTTCCAGCCGATGTTTTGTAAATCAACTCCCTTCCATCAACGAGTTCACCTTCAGTTTGTGTGGTGAAGCGAATAAACTCGTGATACCGATCCTTTGGCGCCCCATACAGATGTTTTCGAAGTGCTTGTAGCAGACTTTTTCGGAGAGTAGCAATCAGCAAAAATTCATCATCATTTGGGTGTATCCTCCAATACATCTCTGCATATTTTTCAGCATAGACCCTGAAAGTTTCGTGGTCTTGCTGACGCCTCTCAATCAACTCTCGATTCATGCGGACTTTTTGGTCCGGTAGGAGAAATTCGGCAATGATTCCCTCCTTCATAATCGACCAGGTGATTTCTTATCCCTCATAAGCAAAGCAGAAGTCTGCAAGCCATTTTATTGCACGCTTCCGTAAGAGCCCTGTGAAGTGTCTGCATCACTGGCAGGGAGTTCCAGTCATGTGCGGTAGCGATGTCTTCGAATTCTTCCATGTAGAGAAGGATGTTCTCGTCGCCTTCGTATTTCGGGAATCCCTGCAGTGGATGTAACGAATTCCTCTCAGAGTATGGTGTAGGTCCCAGGTCCGTTGTCCATTTGGTAGTTTCATCTGGACCGGGCTTTCGCCCGGGTTTGATCGATTCCAATTCAGTGTTGATCGAGCCCGCTCTCTTCTCGCTTCGTTCGTCGCCCAGAATTTGACGAACCTCCTCTCTTCGAATTCCTCTTGCTTTTCCCTAGACAGCTTCCCAATGATGTCGGCAATGGCGGCGTGTTCTGGCATCTTGCTTCCATCATTGGACTGTACCTCCGGCTTGACAGCAACAGGAGTTGGTGGGAGTACTTCGGTTTCCTCCTTGGCCTCTTCCAGTTGAGTACATTGCCTCTTCACGATCCTCTTCAACGCAGCAGTTTTCTTTTTTTGACGTCGTTCCTCCCTCAGTCTCTCGAGGTCCCTCAGATCTTTGAGTAGCTTCTGAAGACTGGTCATTTCTGACGTCGATGATTCTCTGCTTCGTGTTTTTCAACACGATTTTTGTAGCTTACGGAGTAACAAGTTGTTCAACTACTCGGCGCCTCCACCAAATTTGTAACGAACCACCTTGTGGTGGATAAAATATACCAAAAAGCGGTTGGCTAAGCCGCTTATTTTATCCTGGTTCGGGAGGAAGGGAACAAATTAATCCCTTTTCCTATTCCTCACAAGTTCTTCTTTGTTGAACTTTTACAGTAAAATGGATCTTTTAGCTGCCTGCTACCCCTCGGGCTTTCGCCCGTTAAAAGCTGTTGATCGTGCTGTCCCTTAAAGTTGCATCTAGAAGTGTTGATCCGGGTTTTCACCCGGATTGGCAATTCGAGATGATGGCGATTTTAGAACTTCCGTTCTCTTCATTAAGTATAAAAAATATGACTTGGCAATTTTAAAGCATAACATTCGTTTATTTACAGTTCTATTTATTGAGGTCTATCCCAAATTGGGCATAGATTCTCTATTTACAAAATATCTAATTTACACAAAAATACACGGCCTTTTATACCCAAAAAGAGGATACTGAGAACATTTTCTCAGTATTCTCTGATTGGGTAAAATCGAAATCAAAAACCAAACTGGCCAATCAATTTGATTGACCAGTGGTCAACAAAATATAGAAAGATGTATCATTCTATAAAAAAGACAATTTTCCAAGAAAAATACAACCCCATTGACTTAATGCTACCGCTTATCAGTATGATCTTTTTGTATTAAGGAGTGGGACTGGGAAAGAAAGAAACCCAAGACCCAAGAGGTGACCCAAGACAGGATATTGGCATTGTCAGCTGACAGAACTAGGTCAATCCTCTGTACATCAGTACAGAGGGTTGACAATGTTCCAGGCCAATCTAAAACAAAAACAAACGATCTACAAAAAACTAAGTGAGCCAGGAGCGCTCCTGGACTGATCATTTCAATTGGAAGATCCTGGTTGTGTCCAAGGAACTTGGACACACCTGGCACCTCAGTTTATAAATCATATTTTGTATTGTTACTATTTTGTATATAAGCAGGACCGTGTGGATTGAGAAGAAGACTAGATCATAGATTGATACATGCAGAATCGTCTACCTAGAAGTCTTTTCTCAATCCAGGCGAGTCGCTGTCTTTGCGAATAAAAGAGATCATTACTATATATCAAGCAATGTGTGGACTTTCTTTATTTGCAGGACGTGGAACTTGAGTTATAGCCGCCACTTGACCGAATGATTCGACTGATGGTAAGATTCACCAGCAAACATCTGTAAGCCAATTCGACAGTACTATTTTCTACCTCTGGACTCCTGCGGTACCAACTTTTGTGTCCCCCTCGTGTTCAAGTATACAACATAGCTGCCAATAGAGCGAAAGACTTGAGCATCAACGTTCAACTGACACTTTCAAATGGCCACCAGAGATCTTTCTGTGGGCCATGAGAAAACAGGAACATTACAAAATGTGTATTTGAGGCAAATAAATGTAGAGCAAATGTTTAAGGCATGTGCATTTACTACAAGAGACCATTTAAATGAAATGGTATTACAGTTGTGGAGCACATATTTAAGGTCAAATGATGTGTGTTTTAGTGCCAAACATATAGATAGCTTCTTGCAAGATATGTACTTGTACACAATATAAGGGTGTGGGACATTTGTCCTAAATACACTTGCTCTAAGAACATTTGCCCTAAAGCCATTTGCCCTAAAGAGACATTTACATTAAAAACATTTGCCTTAGAGACATTTGCACTAAAAACACTTGCCCTAAAACCATTTGGCTGAAAGGGACATTTGCCCTAAAATCATTTGCAAAAAAAGACATTTGCATTAAACCGTTTGCCTTAAAGGTACATTTGTCCTAAAAGGACATTTGCCCTAAAGGTACATTTGTCCTAAAACCATTTTACCTAAATTGAAATTTGCCATAAAACCATTTGACCTAAAAGAAAATTTGCAAAAAAACTATTTGACCTAAAGGAACATTTGCCCTAAAACTATATGCCCTAAAAAGACATTAGCCATAAACCATTTGACCTAAAAGGGCGTTTGTCATGAAACCAATTGACCCAAAAAGTCATTTGCCCTAATACCACATGCCCTAAAAGAATATTTAATCTAATCAATAGTGTAAATTTACATCATTATGCATTTTTAGCATAATTTGCCAAAAGACACTAAACAAAATGAAAAGTGAAAACAAAAAAGTGGTTTAAGGTAAATGTCCTTTAAGGCAAATAGTTTTAGGGCAAATGTCCCTTTAGGGAAAATGGTTTTAAGCCAAACATATCTTTAGTAAAATTGGTTTTAGGGCAATGTTTTTTAGGGCAAGTAAATTTATGACGAGGGTTTTGGGCTAGTGTCTATAGGGCAAATGTTTATATCTCCTTGTATATATATAGTAGATATATACTGTAGTACTATTCCTATAGGTTTAAGGGTTTGAGAATGCATAGTGGACAGACAGACAGACAACCCACATGCAAAAATATAGATAAGACTATTGAATCTGAAGAGCTAGTCTTATGTGTGGTAGAAATCTATAGCCCAGAGCAATCTGCAGCTTCCTCTACAGCTTTCTGCTACTGCAATCTCATCGAGTATTCTGCAGCCAGTCTCTCCCCTATTTTAACAAGGAAGTGTTAGAAAGAAAGAAAAGAAAGTTGGGAGGGGGAGAACACTTTTTTTTCTCTTTGAAAGTAGGTTAGGTCTTAGGTTCGGTTATTTTAGGTTATTTTTTGGTTAGGTTCAATTTGGTTAGGTTCGGTTCGGTTAGGTTTGGTTACCGACCCTAACCTAACCTAACGAAACCAAACCTAATTTACTTTCAATAAGAAAGAAGTGTTTTTCCTAACCTCTCAACTTGCTTTTGTTTCTTTCTAAAATTTCCTTGTTAAAAATAGGAGATTGCAGTAGCAGAAAGCTGTAAAGGCAGCTGCCATCCTGCAGATTACTCTGGGCTGCTCAGATTAGAAACAACAGTTGCACATGTCTCGGGTGTACACATGTGTGAGAGGTATCGCTTACCGCACCTCCTTAAGCTTGGCCCCCTGGAGCCCCAGATGGCTTTAAACAGGTGTTGCAAAAGAAAACAGTTTCACAGCCTGCAACATATGTAAGCAATTACATAGAGGAAATTGTATTTTTTTCAGGGCTGGTGACACGAGATAAATCAAGATAGATTCCCCGAGAAAGCAAGAAGTGCAGAAAAGAAAGAGTTTTCCTCCTCAACAGTAAATGAATTTAAGAGTTAATATTGTGACGGACCTTTTTCCACTGATAGAATCTGCTCTTTTAAGTGATACGAGCGAGTTTTCATTTGTATTAACAGTGAGTGGCTTGGTCACTAATTTTATCGGCCCGGGAGGACTAGACCAATATAACGTCTATTTAATGCCCTCACTAGTCTCTGGTTAAGACTCACAGTCTTGAGGATCTTTTGTCTGTATTTCTCGGACTTGCGTTCGTAAATTTATGCTTAAAGAGAGTGCAAATATACTTATGAACTCCGTTGCAGGTTTGCACCTGTTGGAGGACTTGAAGTATCCAAATGGTGAAGACCTGCAATAGAATGATAAAAGGCACAATCACGAAATAATTAACCATGAAATAAAGATGAAACACCACTGGTTTACTTTAAAATAAAGTAAACAGTAAAAATAAACGAAATGATAACTGGTTTTAAAATCACAACACATAAAAATAATACTTGAAAATTAATGCAAAGAACCTAGCCAAAATTGGGCATATGTTCGGTATTTTAGAAATCGCTCTCCAACCTAAACATATCACTCTTTATATACCCTGAGAATCCACAAGTCGGATTCTCAGGGCACAAACTTCTGATTGGTTAAATAAAGTTTTGGGCCCAAATAGACCAATCAAAGGATTGGTCTACTTGGCCAAAACCATGACTCATCGTCTCTTATCCCACCTAAGTGATAAGAGAAGAAAACGAAAACAAAACAATTAAAATTACATAAAATCCACTCATGTGGAAGTGCACATGAGGGGAAATGAAAAGGTCAATTGCAAAAATTGAATCTGGGTCAATTGGTATCCAAAAGTACCGAGTGGCCCAGAAGCTACAAACAAGATTACAGAGTGAAAAACACCAAAAGTAGAAAAACACCAAAACGAATAGCGCTAAATAAAAACAAAAGCGGCGGACACAAAACATCTCAATATTCTAAGTCCGAAATAGTCTTTCGGACACTTAGAATATTCACAACTAAGTGAGTGTCTCCTCTCAGCGGAGTTTTAAACCCACTAACCAGTCGGTTATTCTATGTATCGTCATTCGTTTAACCAAATGGTATCGTCAGTAAATAAAACAGTTATAATCAAACGGTGTGTCTTTAATTGAGAACACCTCTGGGAGGTATTTAACATCACCATTTTTTCTTTAAAACGTGAAAACAGGGAGACCCGTACAGAACGGAACAGTAAGGACATGCCCGGAAGCCCAGCTTCTACCCCTAGAGCTGGAGGTGCAGCACTGGGCCGCACATCCCGATCCAGAAACAGACCGAGATCACCTGGCACATCACCCAGTTCTATAGACAACAATGCGGAGCACGACCTCAACAGATCAGGCTGGCAGAAAGAAATATATATTGCCAAAATAAAATGTTGCGTTCCTATTGGCCAAAATCAAATTGACCAAAGCTAGTACCTATGGCCTGATAGAAATTTTCTACATAATTTGCAATATAAGTTGTGCATATGTAACCAACCAAAATGCAAGCATGAAACTATATTGTGAACTTATTTTCCCAAAAATTTCCTTTCAAATGAATGTATTTTCTAAACATGCAAGTGTGCTCAGCAAAATACAGTCGTTAGCCCCACCCTTTGATGAGGAACGGCAACTTCTAATTGATTTGATATTTGATCTGATATGTCACGTGCTCCAGCCTTTCCAATTTATAATTAGTTAATATTTGTGTCTGGCGCTCATAAAAGGGCGGGGCAAACGAGTACTGTATTTTGCCACAGTACAAAGAGTTATACCGAACGAAAACTCTGTCGGAACTTTTGATGTTCTGTGACAGGAAGTCACTTAGTAAGTCGCCATCTTTAAACTACGATTAGAGACAGGCTCCACCCTCCCCCTCCCCCCTCCACCCTTTTTATGACGACCGGCAACTTCTAATTGGTTTGTTGTGTGGTTCGACGTTGAAAAGGGCGAAGCATGTGACGTCAGACTACATAACCAACCAATTAGAAGTTGCCGGTCGTCATAAAAAGGGCGGAGCCAACTTCTGTATGTCACGATTTCTAATTGCCTGTCGATTAGACTTGGGATAGGCGAAACTTTATCATGGTACACCATGAAAGTTTTTATTTTTAGAGCCTAGATACACGTCCATTCTGTTATCTTGAGCAGACAATAACGAGACAAATGAGCAAAATGCAGCAAAATCTTGAAAACTTTAAAAATAATTTTAATCAGCATGATGTTGATGAAAATTGGGCAATTTTTCACTCATTACTGATGGGAGGGGTCTCTGCCTATTGGCAGAGCCAAATAGCCTTGGGTAGGTCGTTTATGTAAAGAAGGGAACCAAGAATCCTACCTTGAGGAACACCAGATATTACATTGATCCAGTCTAAAGTAATACCATAATCTCGAACACACTGCTGTCTACTGGAAAGAAAAGATGATACCTATGTGACTACTTTATTGTTAATATTATAAGATTTGAATTTGCTTATCAGCAGCGAGTGTTTTACCATATCAAAGGCCTTTGCAAAGTCTAAAAATATTAAATCAAGTTCAGATTACGTATCTAGCTTTGACTGGATGTCTTGTACAAACAATGTCGGGTGTCACATGATCATGCAGCCTTTTCTAAAGCCATATTGATTTACAATGATTAGCTTATTGCTAATTAAGTGCTCCATCGTGCAATAGTAGATTGTAAGTTCTAGAGATTTACAAACAGTTGATGTAAATGATATGGGTCTGTAATTAACTGGCAGATTTTTGTTACCAGATTTAAAAATGGGGCAAATGTTTCCCTCCTTCCAGTCTTGTGGCAATACTCCACTAGTTAGGTATGTTTGGAAAAGGGCACTTAGGAATGGACTGACTTCTGTGGCCAATTATTTTAATAACCTAGACGAAATTTCATCTGGACCTGATGACTTGTTGAAATCCAGGTTGCAAAACAGCTTCTGCACTGCACTGGAGTGTATTACTATTTCTGGCATACTTAAAGATGATATATTCTTGCTTGGGTTTTTTATTGAAAAGAGGCACCCAAAACATTATTTCTAAAGTTTAAGGAGACTTTTTATGTGAGATTGTAAAGAATTGTATTGCAGTCAATTGTCAACATGGTCATTATTTTTCATTTTGGAATGAATTTACCTCTGTTTGCGAATGGCACGGCATATCTCAGTTGTGTACCAAACTGGACAGGAAGATTTAATAGTTTTGAAAGAAACAAATTTGTTGGTTCCTTCTGCAATCACATTTACAAATAAAACCTACTGTTGGGCATCATTATTAGATAACAATGTATCCTAAAGTTCATTTGCAACATATACCTTAAAGCTTTCCCAATGTGCCTTTTTGTATTGGGGAACTGATCAGGCAGGTGAAGAGAGTTTTTCAGTTTTAGTGATGACCTCGAGATAAATCAATTATTTCTACTGACTTTATTTGCTCTAGAATATTAGTTAATGCTAAATCAAGAAGTTTTGCTGATGTGCTTGAGAAACGTGTAGGAGTTTGTACTAATTGATCTAGTGAATAAGTGGATGCACAATTAAGCAATATATCTACCAATTAAAGATTGGGATATAGTGCATTATAATTATAGGTACTCCAATTTATGCCTGGGAGATTGAAATCACCACCAATAAGTGACATGATAACCATCGACCAAGAGGAAAAGAAAAACGGTATTGCATGCAAATAGTTATCTTTTCAAGACCACATGACATCGACCTTGTGTAATTATATATATAATATCCCAGGTCGGTATGTGTGTGTGTGTGTGGAGTACTGTACAAAAACCTTGAAGCACGTCAGAATTTATATAAATTTAAATAAATGAAGAAATGAACAGCTTTTTTTTCTCAAGGTCAACTATATGTTGCACCCTTCTCATCCAAAAACCCCATTGACATTAAATTGGAGAGAAGAAAAGGTTGGAAAGTGTAGAAGGGGGAAAGAGAAACGTGGAGGGTTGGAAAAAAGTGGGAGGGGTGACTGAAATTGAAATGAAAGGAGTAAAAAAGGAACAAACCACGCGCATGCACACAATTGCCTGTGAATTTTGCTCCCGTCATTTATGTCGGGTTACCCCACTAGTAATAAAATATTCATTAAGGTACTTTGAACTAATTTCATGTGAACTGAAAAGCTGAGCTATTTTGTTGCAGAGCTTAAGATGGCTAAACACAACTGCTGAAACACATGTCATGTTCATTCTTAGCTACTGCTTCAATACAACAATTTAATCTTCAGCTCGCTAGTAAATGCGCCTTTGCAGAGTCTTGTGCTGCTTAGAGTTTAGTTATGTTTCTTGTTTTCGGGGGTGGCAGAATTCCAATTCGCCTACAAATAAAAAATCTGAAACCGGCCATGGAAAAATGACTAGGTATATTAAAAAACTAATGCATCAATGTGAAACTACATTATGTACTTTTGTCTCTATTTTTTTCAAAAATTCACAATAATTGGGTGCGTAATTTGCTAGAAAACCTCAGAAAAACTTATTGGTGCAGCGATTTTTCTATAGTCCTATGTTAAAATTTTGTCTGTTAACTTCTTAGGGTGCCATCTTTTCGCCTACTGCCACTAGAGGCGATTATTGGACATATGGCTCACTGACTGAGAAGTGGGAATTAAATCCAAGTTCTGTGACTGCGACCAGCCTGTGACTACAACCAGCTTGTGACTGGACAGTACCTTGATCTTGTAGAATACTGGTTCAGTATTCTACACAGGCACTTATACTCAATAATTTGTTTTGATTGCATGTCTTTTAAATAATATTTTTTCACATTTTATCACTTCAAGTGTCATTATTAAATATGATCAAATGTTTCTTTAAACTATTGTATGAGTACAGACTTATTTTTCTAGGTAATTACCAATTAGGAAACTAGCTTGGAAAGGGTACATTTCATTAAAACTTTTACTTGTATTATTAAAATTGTTAAATGTATATGAAAAACTTACCCAAATGATGTGCTTGTGCATTTTTATGCATTATTACACATTTTTAGCGTTTTTCCACTTGTATGCAAATGTGTGCATTTGTATGCGTTTTTTCGTAATGTATGCGTTTTATGCAATTTACGCGATTTACGCAATTTACGCGTTCTTACGCGATTTACGCGTTTTTACGCGATTTACGTGTTTTTACGCGATTTATGCGTTTTTATGCGAATTTACACATTTTGCTCATTTTTGCGCGTTTTTTGCGCGTTTTATGCAAATGTGTATGTTTTTCATATAATCTGTGTTTCCTTGTATGTGTGAACGTTTTTATGTGTTTATGCAAATTGATGTGTTTTCAGTTTTATATTGGTGCCAAGCTCACCAGTCTATAACATGTATGTGTTTTAAATGTTTGTCCTTTTTTACACTTTATTTTTTGTTGTTGTTGTTTTTACTTCTATATTATGTGTGTATCTCTTATAAGTGTTTCCAGACTATTTGTATTATGAGATTAGATATCCATTATATTCAGTTGTCCCTAAAAGAATACAGCCTCTGCATTTTTGATCTTCCAAAAAGTATTCAAACTTTCTAACAATAAAGGCCCAAGTTGGGAAGTTAGTTTCTGTCCCTTCATAATGCTGGCTCTTCACACTGAAATTGATACATGTAATAATTCAATACTCTGAACAGAATTCAAAAGAAAACCCCTAAAGCTAGAATCACAAAAGGTCATGAAAAGCTAGATAAATTATAACATGTCACCCACCCCTCCTCATCCATAAGAGAAATTGCAATTTAAGCCCAACTTAAATTGTAGTTTCTCAAGGGTAATAAAATTATGACTTTTAATTTTTATATAAAAATCTTAGGCTGACTCATGCAGATTAGTAATTTAATTAAGAAATTAATCAACCAATCTGTGAACTCCAATGATTCTCTATGAGAGAGAATCTGTATAAAAAGGCCAACATTTTGGCTAAGTTGGGTATTGATTCCAGCATTGGACTTGGAACAAGAACATCTCTCTGGAACACTTTGTGGACTTGGTAAGCTGACAACTATTAGTAATTTATATGGGAACACTTGTGTAAGTAACTGATGGTAACCAGAAACTAAGAAGGCACAATCATAAGATTGGCGGTTCCTTGTTAATGGACATTATCTTGGTAAAAACACAAGTTTCCCTGACTTTGCTCATAGCCTCATTCTGAGGGTAACCTGTGTTGGCCTAAAAAAGGAACTTAGAACCTTCTTAGTGCTATAGCCTGACAGTTTTCTTAGGTACATGAGAAGCCATAAGCACCAAAGTGGTTTATTGTCAAAGGACACATAAGTTGCTATGATCTTTGATCATCGGTTCTTTTTGTCTAATAGCAATTTAGCCATGAAACAGTGATTTTCGGTTCCTTTTTGCCTGAAATTTCTTTGGGTAAACCATTGAGAAAAAGGTCTTTTTAGTGTTAAAAGCCTGACAGTTTTGTTGAGCACATGAGAAGCTATAATCATGAAAGTGGTTTATTGTATAGACATATAAGTTGCTATGTTCTTGGATCAGCGATTCTTTCTGTCTAAGGACAATTTAGCCATGAAAAACTGATTGTCGGTTCTTCTAGCTTGTTCATTATCTGGAGCGACACAATTTTGAAGGGTGAAATAAACAGCTATTGGTCAAACTCAGGTTATTGTGACAGCCAATCATATCTTCTAAATGAACTACTGGAGGCTTCTGTTGTAAGTGATTGAATATTTTTTTTCAATTTTAATTGGGTCTATTTAGTTAGAATTTTCCAACCAAGAAAGCTACCATTTGAAGTTATTCTTAAGAAAATGGGACCTTAACATAATTTATATTTTAGTTTGAACCCTTATGCATTGTGCATTGGTCTATTTTTTGTCCCCTCCCTTTTTCCCTTTTATGTGGTTGTATTCTTATTGGACCTGAACAGCTTTGCACCTTTTTTGCATGAAGCCTTATAATGCCCAAACCTATGATACTACTTGTTTGAACTTTACTCATATATTAAGTTCAATCCTACCTTTTTTTTTAAAGTTGTATGTCATTTGTCGTATTGCCAATTTTATAATCTTGAAAATCTCTATATATTAAAATAAATAAAAATTCATGTTTAATATAAAAGTCAAGTTGATGGAATTACTATAGATTTTCACTGATCTCAAGAACCTGAAGGTTTTAGAAAAAACATTGGCTTTCTCATAAACAAAGGTGTCTTCCCTTAGAGAACTGCTAACAATCTGATAGTGTGGAGTGGACCTTAGATGATGAAAGTACAAAGTTATCTTATTACTATGTGAACCTACTGTAACACCCAGTAACTCCCGATCCCAATCCCCACTAAACAACTCCTGCTTGTCCCTCCCTCCTCTCCTAATTGATATTCTAGTAGCAGATTGATACTCTTAGGACCATGGTCACTTGAACCTGGTTACACCTTGTAGGTGTACACAGGTCCAAGGTATAAAACGACCGTGTTCCTCTTTGTTCATCGTCCTTCTCTTTGCTCAACTTTATTTGTGTGGCAACCTGGTCTGCTCTATTTTTAACGAATTCTCTATGGTGGTCTGCATGACAGCTACAGTAGGCTGTTGGGACGGACGCCATTTTGGTGCCAGCAGACCTCTCACCATGAAGTCTATGGGTGAGAGGTCAGATGTGACCTTTTTTCCCCTCCAGGTGGAGTTGCCTGGAGGTTTCCTGTGGCCTGGTCAGCCACAGGATCTGGGCAGTTGGTTGTAGGCAGCTCAAGGGACTAGACCTGTGGGTGGAGGTCAGGGTGACCTCCACTATTCTGTGTTTTGGTCTTGCTTCGTTTTTGCCTGTTGGCCTTATTGTATAAAGTGCTTTTGGGCTGGTCAAGCGGACCAGCCCTCTTTGTAAATATTATTACTGCCTTCATCACTTTATTCATCGTAAGTGTAATAAACACTTTATTGTCACTTACTTTGTGTGTCGTGTTTTTATTTGGGGGTTTACCGCGGGAGGATGGGTTTCCGGTCTGGAGAAAACACCACCATCCATTTCGTCCTCTTTCGGCCGGTAAATCGTGTCGGCTCACGGTGAAACCGGAGCTTCACCGCGATATTCTCGATGAGGCGGCGTTTTCGTCGTGTTTCACTGTTGGGGAAGCTCCACATCGGCACATCCCGAGGTTCACTGTGGGAGAGGCGGCCGCGGGAACGGTCCCGTCCCCGTCGTCGGAGCTTGGTCACCGGTAAGTGAGAGCGTTTTTTACGTTTTATTTACGGTGCTTTGTAACGGTCTAGGTGGGACAAAACATTTATATTATGTAGAATCTTATCCATACCACATCATGGGTGCGAGGACGCACCTTTAATCAACAATATTCATTCTTGAACTCTTGATGTTTCTGAGCAAGGATGAATAAAATGAGAATGGAAACTAATAATTTCTAAACAGGCAGGAGACACTATAAGGCAAGGAGACATACAGATCCTGGAGCAGCTACAGCATCTTCAATTGGCAACAGACAAAGGAAGATGCATATCAGCATTGATCAGAAGAGATGGCCACCATCCTTCTGCAAAGATTACACCCCTGCACAGAAGGATGATTGCAATCGATCGCCATTCGACTACTTCTGTAACTCGAATCTTCTTCATGCAGTCACCGCATGATCAGGAGAAAAAACAAGTTGCAAAAAACATCATCATCAAGTGGGTAAAATTATATGGTCAATGTCTAAAGCTCACATTTGGTGAAGGTGCGGGGTCTGCCTCCATTTGCCTTCTCTGACCTATCTATAGAAGATGTCCATCGTCCAAAGTTTTGTGATTGTGCCTCACAATCCTTTGTCCATCCTTTTCAAGTAGGAGCCACGTGTTCAGAGAGACCAGCGATCACATCAATGATCGACCGCATGGCACCGATTCTGTGGAACCGCGTGTTGAGATAGACTTTGTGATCACACACATCACAGGGTCGACCATGCTATTCTGTGTCCCGGCCAGAGAGGCACATGTGGAAAGAACTTTTGTCTGCCATCGGCTTAGCACTTGGGGGAACATGGAGGCAATGGTTATGTACACACGTGTTTCCGTTATTGTTTGTGTATTTTGTGTTCTATGTTTCCATCGTCATCCCTGTATTCTACACTATTCTTTCAATTTTGGGGTGAAACCTATCTGACCATCCTCCGTATCATTGGTTGGTAGATAGGCTAATCTCAAACAATTTTTTTTAATCTCCGAGATGCGTTTGCTTAGCCGAAACTTCTTATCATTGTGAGGTAAGCAAACAAATCTCAGCTACATGTCTTTCCACCTATTAAAGGCCTTTAAAAGACGTGTATGTTTTTTTAAAAATCCTATTACCTTCGCCCTTTCTTTTAATTTTCAAGCAAATTTTCATCTAACTCCGAATCATTGTTAGGTGATTACAAGCTGAAAACAAACTTTTATCTTGCAACATGGGACTCTCTTGTCCGCCCTTTTCTTTGTTCGTTTGTTCTCTCACTTGTTTCCCTTGGGATCTCTACATTCCAAGTCATCCATCTTCAAACAACTCACCATCATCACCTCAATGAACTCTCACATGAACTCTCTCCATTGGACACCATTAAAGCCGGCCGCCATCTTGGATCGACCGGGAGTTCTTCAAAAAGTCACCAACGGAGCGGTTTTTCACTCCATGTGAGCACATTGTTGATTCTTCTCTTCTCTTTTTGTTCTCTTCTTTCTTTTCCTCCTCCAGAGGGTCTGCACTTGTGTGCCCCTTGGTGGAGTTTCTCTTTTAGGAAAAAAATTCTCTTTTCTTTTCGAATTTTTTCTCTTTGTGTGTTCTTCCTCCTGATGACTATAAAGTGCTACCTGGCAGATTTCTTCCTTTTGGATATTACAATAACTCTAAAACCGAAAGTGCCCACACCAGTGCCACCTAAGAACTTCTACTGTTCACTCATCATAGTGAGAACAACTAAATTCAACCATCTGAACATTTTTTCTTGTTCAATAAGCATTTTGCTTTGTTGAACAATCATCAATCTTCCATTTCTATACTGAATTGCTCTGCTTTTCAATAAATCAAATTCTGGGACATATGGTCACCACACCAGAATTTACTACACTTTTGAGCAATTCAGCTTTGTTCATCACCTCTTTCCTAGAAAGTTCAGCCATCTTGGACTTTTATTCCTTTGTCTGTTTTTTTTCTGAAAGCCCAGCCATCTTTTACTTTCATCTCTTTGTGTGTTCTTTACATACACACTTTTACTCCTTATTTCAAAGTGAACCTAAGTGTGTGGGCACCGCGTTTTAGCTTCACTCTTCTTATTTTTCAATTTCTGCAGTGCAATTTATGATTAGGTGGTGTACCACGCTCGAATTTTGCATTGTGTATCTACTGTTCTTATTGAGGACTTTTAGAACTTCTATATTCTTCATGTGGTCACCATATACCACATGTTGAGAGAGAGTACAAAGAACCAGTTGGGACCGTTACACCCAACTGAGGGGCAACACTACCATCAACACAACAATCTGAACAATGCCACAATATGTATTAAACGTAGGTAAACAATCGTTACTCAGTGTATAAGAGTACGAGGGTGTTGGTTATCGAAAAAAAATTGCAATTTACAGCGAAATCATCTGATTGAACCTACACATCGATACTACTGACTATAGCAATGACTACTACATGTTGAATGAGTCACAACATAATGGATGCCCACCCACAACTAACTGGAGCCACTCTGAGGGCTCTTCTGCACTCTGGGGGTGGCGTACACCCATCAGAACTCTGGAGGACTCACTCAGCACCACAGACATATGGCACACACACTATATTTGCTGCATCATCACGCATGGCTGTCCCACAACATGGCGCCACCATTAATGACAATGTGCACCAACCGACTGCACAGCTCACCCATTATACAACCACTCGCTACAGCAGTTACCATCATCGGTATACTACCCTTCATACCTTCAACAATATCAACTAGAACAATCACAGCCATTACGCTATGTTGCACAAGTGCAGCCATGTGGTAGTTGCAAGTTAAATATGATTATGCACCAACTCGACCAGTTGAAAATACAAGTGGCCTATCTAGTGGCTACCCACACTCCACGGACTACAACACTTCAGCGATCACGACTCCACAGATATCGTAGTGAATTGGACAGCTCTTTGCCGCACTCTGTCAGTTACCGAGAGCAGTACGAGCATCACTACAATCTACCCTACAGATGACACACACCAGTTCTATACGTTCGACCTGAAGAACACACGTACTACGTACCACACTATAGAAACTGAGCGTACAAAATACCAGTATGCATACCCGACCTACGATCTTACGAGGGAGGCTTCCGATACGGACCTCGGCGCCACGGCCGCCATATTAGATCCACCTCCTGCAAATAAAAATTCCGACATCAGCATTTTGGCCAACATACCAATAATGATGGTCAACCAAATCTCTGAATCAACTTGGAAGATGGATGACCTTGCTGCTTGGTATGGCATCCTGGAGGCCCTTAAAAGTGCCACCACCACCTTAGGGTACACTAGCAACGAGATGGTTGTCATATTGAACCCTGGTGGCGGGGCTTCACTGCAAGGACGCCCCTGTTGACGTCGGATTTTGAAAGACCTATATAGACAACTAAAAACACTTGTATGCCTAAAGAGATCAGAGAACACAGTGTCAGTGATGGCAGCCCAAAGATCACTCTCACTGTCAGTGGAAAAGAATGTGGCAATCTGGTTTGGTCAATCAAATTTTTTGATTGAGCAGATGGACTTCCTATGGTGGTCTGCCTGACAGCTTGCAGTAGGCTGTTGGGTCAGACGCCATTTTGGTGCCAGCAGCCTCTCACCATTGGAGTTAATGGGTGAGAGGTCAGAAGTGACCACTGTCCCCTCCAGGTGGAGTTGCCTGGAGGTATAAATGGCCTAGTCAGCCATATGTTCTTGGCAGTGTGTTGTAGGCTATTGACTTGGTGTTTCCATGGGGGCTTGGCTAGTGGATTGCAAAAGCCAAGTTGTGTGGAGAGAACCACTGCTTTTGATTTGCATATATATGAGTAAGTGTTGATTAAACCTATTTTTTATTTATTTACCTTACATCTACGTCGTGTGTGTTATTGGGGAGTACCGCGTCGTGGGGGAATTCGTCTGGATTTCCACCATCCATTTCCGGCTTGTTTCGGCTGGTACTGGCATTGGCTCGCAGTAGGAGAGGTCCCACCATGATATTCTCGTTGTGGTGGCGGATCATCTGTCATGTCTGGTGAAGAAGACTCTGTGGGAGTCGATGCTACCCAACATTCAACTGTGAAAAGGACTGCTACGGGTACGATCCCGTCCACGTAATCGGAGTCTGGAGCCGGGTAAGTTGGTTAAAGTGCTTTGGACGGTACCAACGTACCTGAGATATTGTGATGGACCAGTCTGGGCGTTACAAATGGTGGATGCGTTGGGTACTAGTACCCATCTGCTCACACAGTTGTAGATTATGGATTTGACCGTTTTGATGGTCAAATCACTGTGCAACAGTAGTTGCCTCGTGTGCCTCGGTTACCTCTTTTAACCGTAATTTCACCATGGGTTTCGGACATTGGTTCATTGTACCATGGTGGAAAGTGGTTGAAGAGGTTTTACCGCAATTAAACCGTGGGATGCGGACTTTGGTCTGTGGTACCACGGTAGAAAGTGGTAAAAGTCGTTGTACCATGAAGTACACGTGGGGCACAGACCGTTGTCTGTGGAACCATGGTAGAAACCGGTAGGTAAGATCTCTGACCGTTCTTTACAGTGGGACACAGACTTTGATTTGGTCCATGATACCGTGGTTTTTCACAGTTCCATCCATTCGTTACGGTGTTTTACGGACTTTTGTTCGTGAATTTTACCGTTTTTGACAGTGGGATTCTATTTTCTGGTGGCTTTGGCTGTAATTGACCGTGGAAGCACGGTGAATATTGGCACAAACCCCGGTTATACCGATGGAGATTCGGGAAACCGGTCGGGGAAATGGGATTGGAGTTGCGCAGCCGCACCATCGACCATCCACTTGGGGCGGAAGGCGGAGAACCCCTGGAAACAGCGGTACAGAGCGGTAGCGTAGACGAAGGTTCCCCGGAGGGAAGCATCGTGGACGATGTTCCACGGGATGAACCCTTGCTGGGAAAGTTTGTCACGGTGCAAAGGTGCATTGGTGTCAAACTCCCCGGAGAATCTCCTTTGGAAGATGGTGTCACAGATGGTGATCTCTTTGGGAATTGTCCAGGTTTCCACCGCCACCCGTCCAGCCGGGCATGGTGGTCATCTCCTGAGAGAGATGGTAGAAATCCTGCACGATACTGCACGGGAGTGATGGGCCTTTTTGGCCAGGCTGACCGAGCAGTAACTCGTGGAGATTGCATATGGGATCGATGTCCTTCGGTTGGAAGGACGGTTGTCCCGGTTGGTGATTGAACTGAGGGAAGTTCAGAGGTTTTCACTGTCTCCCATCCAGGAAACCGCACGGAGGAAGGTGCCTCCAGTGCAAACCAGGCCGGCACTTTTGTGGGAAGAAACCAGGCCGTTTCCTAGCAGATATGGCCGGGGTATTCCTCCCGCATCCAGACAGCATCCAAGAGTTCGAATTTCGTTACCCTCAGTAGTTGACTCTGTGGCTGATACTTTGGGGAACCGGAGCAGGCAACCTCGCAGGGTTAGCGCCGCTGCTTGGATGCCCGCTCCAGCAGTTCCTATGAAGGTTCAGGCATTTGGGATTTCAACCCAGTAAACTTGTTTGTCCATTACGACAGCAGAGAGGATATTAGTCCTTTTTTCTGTATGTTCGAAGCTAATGCTCGGGCTCAGTGCTGGGCCACGGCTGAAGCTGTGGAGGCTGCCCTTGTGGTAGGGCTGGAAGAGCCATCTGAGTTGAGAGGGAGAGGCCCCACTCATGTGACAGTTCAACCAGGAAAGGCCAAGTCAAAATTGAGAGGGATGTCCGGATGCGGATGCAAGGTCCTCAACATAGACGGCTCCTACCCTCGAAAATTGTCTTAAGATTGGTCCCAATCTGAAGCCTGATGAGGTAAGGCAACTTGGGGAGTTCCTACTGGAGTGCCAGGATCATTTTGCATTTGATTACACTGAGTTGGGGAAACCTCCTTGGTGGAACATACAATTGATACTGGTGGGCAACCTCTGGTACGAGAAGGATTGCGTGGAACTGCTCCAGCGGCCTGTGTGATCGGAAAAAAAAGAGGTGGTGAAGATGTTGGATGCAGGTGTTATCCAACATTCACATAGTCTCTACACAAGCCCTATCTTGCTTGTTCGCAAGAAGAATGGTGGCTTTCGTTTTTGCGTGGACTACCGGAGACTGAACTCCCAAACAAAGCTGGATCAGTATTCGTTGACTCGCATCGATGATGCACTCAATTCGTTGGCCAGTGCAAAGTTCTTCGCAACCTTGGACCTGGCTAGTGGTTACTGGCAGGTTCGGATGGCTGAGCCAGACATTGAGAAGACAGCATTCATTTGCTCTCAAAGTCTGTTTGAGTTTCTGTTTGAGTTTCTGTTGAGTGAGTTTCAGACTCCAACCTGCAGAGTAGATTGGAGCTTATTTTTTAACTTTTGAAATTTGATCTTCTTACCCCCTCATTTTGTTCAAATATATGAATTAAAAATTCACAAACAATAAGAACACAATTGGACAATATTTAGGGATAGCTCAATGATGCTGAGGTTTCTGGTGCTCGACAAGCTGTAGTCGATGGATAAAAACTGTGTAATATCATTCAGACATTTAGTAATATTGTCACAAATATTACAATTGCCCTCAAGCAATTAGAGCAGAATCAGCCAATAAATACAAAGAATTCCTGGAGTTAGCAATCATCTTTCTTGGTGCAGCTCCTACTAGAGGTGTGCATTTCATGTCACCAGGGCAAATGCATCATGCCTGCTGGATGTCGAAGGTAATCTACTCTCTGAAGGTCTGGATGTTCCGGTCCCAGTTTAAACTGTGTTTGTCGTTCGTGTGGGAACCACCCGGTTTTTGAGGAAACTCGTGGGCAACCCACCGTGGGTTGTCTGACTGAATGCCCGAAGAAGTCGGACCCTGTCCAGAAAGAAATTTTCAAAAAGACCTCCGTCTCTATTCACGTTAGCATTAACGTGAAGGCTCATCCAGGCCAGTCTATTCTCATGACAACTCACCGTTTGTCTACCTCTAAAAAGGTGGACAATGGTGAGACCTCCATGGTGACCAAGGATGAGGTGTGTGACGACCCCATTTTGCTCCTTCTTTAATTAGGAGCAATCCTAAATCCTGATGTCGTCTGCTAGGCTGCTATAGTAGGTAGCCCAGCAGACGACATAAACTCCCGATAGGGAGACTGTCAACCCCCAGGTGGAGCAGCCGGGGGTACTTAATGGCAAGGCAGCCATTATGGAAGGACAGTGTGTTTTTGATCTTTGAAGTGAGTGGATGTGTTTGCCTGTGCTCTTGTGGGTGGCCAAGATGGCCACCATTCATCATTGCATTTATCTGCTTTGTTCTTGGTGTGCTTGTGGCCGCCATTCATTTGTAACGTCTCTTGGTTCTTTGTGTTGATTCTGCTGGACAAGAAGTCCAGCAGATTACATCTCATTAATAGTGAGTGTTTTTATTCATTTATTCTGTTGAATAAATTACATTTTATTTTCACTCTATACACTGTTGTGTCCAATTATTTGGGGAAGTATCCACGAGGAGGGTGGGGTCTACGGTTGGGAGTCACCATACCATCACCGTCCTATTTCAGCTTGTTATCATCTTGTCGGCCGGTACTTCACGTGCCAGTTTCACGGTGGACCCATCGGGTGGTCACTGTGGTTTCTCGTCGTGGCTCGGCGGTCATCCGATTGTCGATATTCGGCGAGGCAGGCTCCAATTGGCAGGCGCCACCCGGACATGTCGTCTAAAGGGCAGCCCGTGCTGCGATCCCGGTCCCCAAATGAGCCTGGATTCTGGTGAGACAGGGAAGTTTTGCAAGGGGTTTGTGGCTGACCCAAGTCAGGTCGTTGCAATTGGTGGAGTTGCCGGGTAGTGCCACCGCTGCCGCTTTTGACGGTCAAAAGTCCGTGAAAACTGTTTGCCACTGCCGGGCGTGGATTTTGTCCACGGTAGTGGTGAAAAACAGTTTTTGACAACAAGCTTTACCGGTAGATTGGTAGTAAACCGTGGGGCACAGACAGTTGTCCGTGGGACTACCGTTGAAACCATTCTACGGCTAAGTTTACTGGTAGTATACCATAGGGCACGAACTGTTGTCTGTGGAACTACGGTAGAAACCAGTTTACGGTCAGGGTTTACCGTTGGTAGACCGGAGTCGTGAGTACGCCCATAGGGCGTGGACAATTGTCCACAAAACTACGGTGGAAAACGGCTTAGGCCATAGTAGTCTGGTAAAAACCTGTGGAACACGAACGGGTTGTCCGTGATACCACGGTGGTTACCGGGGAAAGGCCTAGGTTATCACCAATTAGAATGGTGAGCACGGTGGTTGACTGTGCAGGACCATTCGAAAGTGGGATAACGATGATTTTTACCATGAGTATACCGGTAGCACGGTGGTTTACCGTTCGTGACCGGTAGAACACGGTAAAAAGGTATTTTTACCATAAGTAGACGGTGGATTACGGACTTTTATCCGTATATCACTGGGCGAAAACGGTAAAAGAATTGCCAACCATAAATCTAACTGTGGGACACGAACTTTTGTCCGTGGGACACGAACTTTTGTCCGTGAAACCGTGGTTATTTACGGTTCTACTGCTGTTTGACGGTGTTGTACGGTCTGTGAATTTACCGGTTTTCACTGGTAGAGTCCCAATTGCAATTGGTGGCCATTTCTGCCCGTGTTTGCACAGACAAAATCGGCCAAGACCCCGTTTCTCCGATGATTGGTTGGAGAAGCGGTGCAATGGAGGGGTTGGAATTGTGTTCCCGTGCCATCGACCGGGGTATTCGGCCGAAGGGCAGCAACCTGGTTTGGTTGCTGTTGGCGGGAATGGACACCGTGGTTCTGGAAATAAAGGTGCCATAGGGGTGTCCCTACGGACCGACCTCCATATGGACACTTTGCAACAGTGCAATCACACCGTGGAGGCATTGTCTCTGATGGACCACCATTAAATGGTGTGGAAGGGGTTGCAAGGACTCCAACTGGGTCAGGCATGCGGCCAATGGCCGGCCTGTTAGCCTCAACTGCCTATGGTTCAGTTGGACGCAGAGGTGGTCTCTTACATGAAGACATGGTTGGCGTTGATGTCCGAAGAGCAACTTCGGTCGGTTGCTCGTTAAGATTGACCGCCTGCGATTGCAGGGTCAACTTCCCCTGAAAGGGCAACCATGATTCGCACCGTCACCCGTGCACTCGAGGAATGTACGGAGAGAGGCGCCGCCAGTTTCGACTGGGCAGATACTGTGTGGAGGAACTTGGGCCGCTCCTGAAGGAGTTGGGCAGGGAGTTCCTCCGGCCGTTCAGCAACCGATGGTCCACCTGGTGGAACCCATGGATGCTAAACCTTATGCTGAAACTTCGCGGAACCAGAGCAGGGCACCACAGCGGGTTAGTACCGCACCATGGATGCCTGCTACGACCTGACTGTCGAAGATCCAGGCGTTTGGGTTCTTTAATCCTGTCCACTCGTTTATTTGGTTTGATAGACGAGCGGATATGACGCCTTTTCTCCGGCAGTTCAAAGCCAAGGCTCGGGCTCAGCACTGGACGGACGAGGCCAGGTGCAGCTTTTTTACGTATCTGCTTGATGGCTCGGGTGAAGAATACTATGCCAGTTTGGTGGTTTCAGCCAGACCTGACCTGGCCGGAGCTAAAGGAGGCCATGCTCCAGCATTTCGGGACCAAGAATCAGGCTCAGGCCTGTTTCTATCTGTTCAAAACAATGGTGCAGGGGCCGACCGAGTCGCTCCAGGCATTCTACTGGCGCTTTACTGAGCTAGCAGAACGAGTTTCTCTTCATGAGGATGAGTCTTGTCGACTCCTCCGATTTAAGAAGAAACTACAGCTGGCGATCCTCAGACCTCTCCGGGGATCGAAGGCCAAAACAGTGCGGGCGTTCAAAGCGGATGCAATGCTTGTCGAGGCCAACATGCTGACAGCGGGTGAACTGCCTGCAAGTACCTTGATGGTACCAGAGATCAAGACTATGGTCAAGGTCTCCGGTGCTGTGGCACAGCCCAAAGGCTCTGCTAAGTCTTCCTCCAATTCTTCGGGTGTGAAGGCAACTGCTCCGTCCAATGCAGATGGAGCGACTGCCAAGACCGGAGAAAAGAAGGGTAACAAGACTAGGCGGCAGAGCCAGGGTGGAAATCAGTCCACAGCAGCACCGTCTGGGGCTGGCCAAATGGCTGGAGGTGAAGGTCCCACCCGGAAGCAACCAGGTCCTTGCTACAAGTGCGACCAAATGGGTCACTTGAAGAAAGATTGACCGAAGACATTGGCCCAAGGACAGGTTGCTAGTGTGACACCTGGCGGAAGCAAGGTGGTGCCATACGTGGCGGGGCTTGTACCCATGGTATGGCAGGACCATGACCTTTTTCCAAAATGTATCACATTCCAATAGGTGTTCGCCACTCGGCAAACTTTTAATTTTAATTATATCTTGTTTTCATTCTTTTATATGTTGTAGGACACTGGCACTTTTGTACCAGTGCCCTCTTTCAATCTACCTCTGTACAAGGTGCATGCTCGTCCATCCATTTCTTCCCACTTGTGTAACTTGACCCTTCCACCTTTGCCTGGAGTACATAGCTGGAGTACGAGGACATACTCCAAGCAAAGTTGGGGGTATGTAACACCCTGTAACTACCGATCCTGCCAAAACCATAACCTGGGGGGAAACAACTCCTGCTTGTCCTCCCTCCTCTCCTAATTAATATTCTAGTGGTGGATTGATACTCTTAGGAAAATGGCCACTTGGACCTGGTTACACCTTGTTGGTGTACACATGTCCAAGGTGTAAAAGGACCATGTTCCTCTTTGTTCATCGTCCTTCTCTTTGCTCAACTTTGTATTATGTAGATTCTTATCCATACCACATCATGGGCACGAGAACGCACCTTTAATCAACAATATTCATTCTTGTACTATTGATGTTTCTGAGCAAGGATGAATAAAAGCGTTACAAAGCGTTACAGGCCGGAGACACCATAAGGCAAGGAGACATACAGATCCTGGAGTAGCTACAGCTTCATCAATTGGCAAAAGACAAAGAAAGATGCATATCAGCGTCGATCAGGAGAAACGGCCACCCTCCTTCTGCAAAGATTACACCCCTGCACAGACTACTTCTGTAACTCGAATCTTCTTCGTGCGGTCACCGTGCGATCAGGATAAGAAACGAGTTGCAGAAAACATCATCAAGTTGGTAAAATTATAAGGTCGACGTTAAAAGCTCACACTACTCAAATTGTATATAATATTTTATATCATGGAAATACTATAGTCTCTGTGTAATATTTTTCCATTTACTTACATATATTAAGGTTTGCCTGTCCGGGTATAACGCTTTACAAACAAGAACACAAACTTTTAAGAACATCAGAATTTATTCAAATTTAAATGAACCGGTTTTTTTCTAATGGTCAACTTTATTTTGCACTCTCCGATCCAAGAACCCAAACAATATTAAGGCGCTTATTAAAAATGCAAGCGGTCAAGGCAAATTACTTCATGACAACCGGACATTCACACAAAATGGCATTTATAATGAAGTATTTGAATAAAATGAAGTATTTGAATAAAATGAAGTATTTGAATAAAATGAAGTATTTGAATAAAATGAAGTATTTGAATAAAATGAAATATTTGAATAAAATGGTTAAGAGCCTAGATAAACATCCATGTTGTTGTTTTGAGTAGAAGACAACGAGACGAATAAGTTTTATTATACGGTGTTACTAAAACTGCAAGAAATCGACTCACAATCGCTTAATTAAAATACAGTAAAGCACAAAATGCAATAAAAAGTATTGTTCTTTACATGCTCGATTTATATAATTTTTGAAAAGGTCCTTCTATTTTTAAATAAGGTTCAAAATTGTTCGTTTTTTTAACCCCTATGTTAAATCCCATTGGATCAAAAACCGTCCCACAAACATTTAAAAAACTCTCGTTAAAAATGATATAGAACAATAACAAAATATTTAGAAATAACTTTCGTATATTGCCTTCACAATGTTTCTTTTTTATAAATTTTGAAAAGGTCCTTCTATTTTTTAATAACGATTAAAATAGTACATTTTTTAACTTCATGTTAAGTCATATAGGAGCAAAACACCGTCCCACAAAAAATTAGCACTTACTTACATGTGTTTATTGTCATCACAATGATTTTTTTATTTAAATTCTGAAAGGTCCTTCTATTTTTAAATAACATTTAAAATCTTACGTTTTTTAACTGCATGTTACGTCTTATAGGACCAAAAAACCGTCACCCAAACATTTAAAGAACTCCCATTAAAATGACTTAGAACAATCACGTAAAACTTAGCACGTGCATTAATCTATTGGCTTCACGATGTTTTCTTTTTATAAGATTAACACGTGAACTTATTTTTCTATTAATTATAATGTAACTTGAAACCTAGAGAAAAAACGTTAAAAAAGCGTTTTTCAATCAAAAACGATCTACATTTGGAGAAATTTTGAACTAAACGCTGTATCTAGGCTCTTACATAAGTTTAGTAGCAAAATTAAACTAGAATTGTTATCCCGTCATTTATGACGGGTTACCCCACTAGTGAACAGGAGTTAATGTACTATTTTTTTTTAAATTACATAGCCCTTACGTAGACTGTTGGTGCAAAACTGTCGAATGCAACTTGCCTACATTTTCAAAATATTTATTATTTGTTGTGATAATAAAAAATGTGTTGTGTAGAATAGGGATTGGAGAGCAGCGCCATTGCGCTATACATTTTCGGTGGTTGAGTAAACTAGTTTTTTGTACATGCGTGGTGCGCCCGTTTCTTTTGTGTGTTTTTTTGTTGTTGTGTTATGGCGTCTCTGTTTACAAGTGAAAAATAAATGCCTCAAGTTATTCAAAGTACTTTATGTTTGTTAATTTAATCATTCTAAAACGCCTGCTAGCTACTTAATTAGTTGTAAGACGTGTTTAATGCAACAGGTTATGGGCCCAGCAAGCTTCCACTGTGCTTTTGGATGTTTTTAAAGTGTGTAAAGTTTAGCGTGGTCGTGGTGTCCAGCTCGTGAGTGGTTTCGGAACAGTGAACTTTTGCAATGTTAAACTTAAATATTATTGTAATAAAATCGAGGATATCGAGTGAAGATGTCGGGTGTCGAGAAGTTGCAAATAATAAAGCTGGAAGGTGTGCAAAACTGGTTGCTATGGAAGTCGCAAGTGAAGCTTCTCCTACAAGCAAACAGGGTATTAGATGTTGTTAAGGGAACCCGGATAGTGCCGGTTCAACCAGCCGAGGGTGCGGCTGCAGCGGTAATATCAGCCTACAATAAAGAGGTGAATGATATTGTAGTGGACGAAAGTAGAGCCATGCTATACATGACAGCGTCCATGTCACCCGAAATAATGCAATTAGTGACGGACTGTAAGAGTGCGAAAGAAATGTGGGATTGACTTTTGGGCATTTATGAACAGAGTTCAGGTCAAAGAACGGACCTGTTATACACACGGTTGTTTACATATAAGAAGGACCCTGATGTAAACATAGTGATGCATGTGTGAAGGTTACAGTTGCTGTTTAATGAAATACAAGGTGAAGCAGCAAAAGAAAACTGTAACTTCCCCGAGAGAATTCTTTTACACCGTATTATCTCGACGTTGCCGGATGAGTATTTTGAGTTCAAAAATAGTTGGGAGTCAACCCCTGATGAAGATAGGGCCGTTAAGAAGTTGACGGAGCACCTTTGTGGGTTAGAAATTCGCCTTCAACAAAAATGTGGAGAAGGTTCAATGAACTCAGTTGCTCTTCTAAGTGCAGGTGGCGCTCTGGGACATAGTGGCGGTAGTGGTAAAAGGTAATTGCGTAAGAAGCCAGTGAAGGCTCATTTTGATAAAAGCAAAGTGGAATGTTTTAAGTGCCATAAAAAGGGTCATTTTAAAGATGAATGTCGTCAGAGAGACCGGTTAAGTACCAGTGACAGTGCTAGTACAAGTGTAGCCCAGTCTTTCATGTGTAGTGTAGGTGTTGGAGTGAACGACCCCATGACATGGCTTGCGGACAGTGGTGCAACTCATCATATAATGAAGTTCAAGACTGGTTTTGTGACGTATAAAGAGTTTGAGTCTGCGAGATACGTCCAAGTTGGAAACAATGAGCGAGTGCAAGCTTATGGTTTGGGAACTGTGATGGTTGAAATGTTAGTGAACAATAAATGGTATGAAAACCGTTTAGAGGACGTGTGGTTCTCACCAGGTATAGTGTGCAATATTTTCTCGATTTCCGCAACAACGAAGAAAAATTGCATATATAATGCGGACAATAAAGGGTGTACAATTCAGAGAGGCGGTCAAGTGAAGATCGTTGGAAAATTAGTGAAAGATTCGTATGAACTCCAGATGCTTGCAGTAGACGTAAAAGTGTTTGCTAAAGTGTGCCTTACGTCAGGTGTTGATACGTTGCAATTGTGGCACAAGCGTTTAGGTCATCAAAATAAGCAACATGTTAAAAAGTTTCTACATGAACGGGGTATTAGTGTTGTTGAGTGTGACAAAGAATTTTGCGATGGATGTATGTTCGGAAAGCAACACAGGTTGACGTGTGTGGGCCGATGCAAGTGAATTCGGTTGGTGGTGCACGTTATTTCGTTGATTTCAAGGACGATTTTTCAAAGTACAGAAGTGTGTATTTTATGAAAGAAAAATCCGAAGTGGTAGAAAAACTGAAACAGTTTGTTGCTGAAGTGAAAGTGGCCGGATATAATTTTAAAGAGGTGCTGACGGACGGTGGAAGAGTTTGAAAATGAGGGTTTTCATTGTGTTACATCCGCTAGTGGGATTAATTACCGTGTTGTCATGCCGTACACTCCAGAGCAAAATGGTGCCGCTGAGAGGGAAAATCGGACATTAGTTGAAAGTGCAAGGTCAATGATATACGAAAAGGGACTGCCAATTAAGTTGTGGGCGGAAGCAGTGAATACCGCCGCTTATGTATTAAACCGTACTGGTCCGACAACAGTGAGTAGGAAGACGCCC
Organism: Brachycybe producta; assembly: GCA_036925085.1. Classification (NCBI taxonomy): domain Eukaryota; kingdom Metazoa; phylum Arthropoda; class Diplopoda; order Playtdesmida; family Andrognathidae; genus Brachycybe; species Brachycybe producta. Next base: position 109,660 of record JAUPFP010000020.1, read on the forward strand.
TATGAACTTTGGTTTGGAGTGAAACCAGAAATTGATCACTTAAAGGTTTTTGGCACTGAATGCTACAAACATGTGCCAAAACAAAAACGTCGTAAGTGGGACGCTAAGAGTGAAATTGGCATATGGCATATTCGTTGGTTACTGTGGTAACAGAGATGGTTACCGTGTATGGATGCCTGAGATAAATCAAAGTGGAGTTGAGCCATGATGTCATCTTTAAAGAAGAGCAAGTGATAGCAGCTTCAAGTGGGGTCGAGTTTCCTGTCAGTGACAACAACTGAGACTATTCCTGTGGAAGAAGCAGTGCAGCCCGAAGTGGAAGATAGTCACAAGTGACGAGTGAAAAATCAGCTCAATCCATGACATTAAGAGACCATTCAAAAATTCAAAAAGAAACAAAGTACGATGGATTTGCCATGTTAGCCGTAGGTGGTAATCCAGTGTGTTATTCTGATGCAGTTAAGTCAACAGATAGTGTGTCTTGGCAGATGGCAATGAACAAAGAGATGGCTAGTCATGCAGAGAATAAAACGTGGAAGCTGGTGGATGTTCCTGAAGGGAGGAAAATTATCGATAATCGTTGGGTACTGCGAGTGAAGTTGAATCCTGATGGTGAAGTGGATCGATTTAAAGCCAGGCTTGTTGCGAGGGGTTATTCTCAGAGAGAAGGCATCGACTATGAAGAAACATTCAGTCCGGTCACAAGCTTTGACACCATTCGAACAGTGTTAAATGTGGCAGCTTCAGAGGGAATGAAGCTCGCTCAGTTCAATGTCAAGACAGCATTCCTCTACGGAGAACTGGAGGAAGAGATTTATATGAAGCAACCTGAGGGTTTTGAAGATGGAACAAACAAGAGTGTGCAAGCTAGTGAAAAGCTTGTATGGACTGAAACAGGCGCCGAGATGCTGGAATAAGCGTTTCGTCGAAGTTCTGTTGAAGTTCGGGTTAGTGGCAAGTGAAGCCGGCCCATGTCTGTTTGTGAGTGTAAAAGGTGAAAAGAAACTGATGGTTGTGTTTTATGTGGACGATAGCCTAGTAGTGGGATCAGACATTAAAGAAATAGATAATTTTTTAAAGGAACTAAAATTTGAGTTTCAAATTACAGTGAGTTCCGTAAAGTGTTTTTGGGTGTGCAAATTGATCAAAGGTCAGATGGGTCTATTTTTATTGGTCAAGAAGCTTACACTAAGAAAGTATTAGAGAAATTTCAAATGGTTGATGCGAATAAAGTGGCAACTCCAATAGAAAAGAGTCGAATGAATACTGGTGAACAAGTGGAAGATCCAATTGTCAGTGATAGAGTGCCATACAGAGAGGCTGTGGGCAGCCTCATGTATCTAGCTACTGCGACATGGCCAGATCTTGCTCTTGCGGTGAGCGTCGTGTCACAAAATATGTACTGTCCCAAAGAAAGTGATTGGCATACTGTGAAGAGTCTTCAAGTATCTCGTGGGGATGACCCAGTTAGGCATAGTATACAAAGCGGGGAAAGTGACTTCTCTGGAGGCGTATAGTGACGCAGATTATGCCGGTGATCCAGTTACACGAAGATCAACGTCTGGTGTTGTGTGTAAGTACGCATGTGGGATCATTTCGTGGAAGAGCCAAAAACAGCAGTCAGTGGCCTTGTCAACTACTGAGTCGGAGATTATAGCAGCAAGTGAAGGTGCAAAAAAGTTAGTGTGGCTTAAAAGGTTGTTACATGAAATTGCAAGTCTGAGTGAAACACCTGTCCTGAGGCTGGACAATATGGGAGCAATAAAGTTGGCAAAGAATCCTGAGTTTCACAAGCGGTCAAAACACATAGAAGTGCAACACTTCCGTGAGGGAGAAGTGGGAAGACGGTGTTTTGAGTATCAAGCACATTGAGGGAGAGAACATAATTGCAGATATCATGACAAAACCTTTGGTGAAGGAACAATTCGTGCGACTTCGTGGAATGCTGGGACTTAGTGACAAGTCTGATTATAAGTGACAACACTATTTTTATGGAGGAAGTGTTGTGATAATAAAAAAATGTGTTGTGTAGAATAGTGATTGGAGAGCAGCACCATTGCGCTATACATAGCGGTGGTTGATGGTTGAGTAAACTACAATTTTTTGTACATGCATGGTGCGCTCGTTTTTTTTGTGTGTTTTTTTTTTGTTGTTGTGTTATGGCGTCTCTGTTTACAAGTGAAAAATAAATGCCTGAAGTTATTCAAAGTACTTTATTTTTGTTAATTTAATCATTCTAAAACGCCTGCTAGCTACTTAATTAGTTGTAAAAAGTGTTTAATGCTACATTATTAAATATTATAATCCAACTGATGGCATTCTAATAAAAACCATTAAACCACTTTTAAAAAACTAAACCATTATACATTATAAGTTATTGAATTGTGCAATGTATAGTACTTTCCCTGTAAAGCAATTAATTCAGAATGACTGCCAGCTTCAACTATTTTTCCTTTGTTTACAACATATATAACATCTGCATCTCTGATTGTGGACAATCGATGGGCCACAATTATTAACGTTCTATCACGTTCACTTTCTTGCAAACTTTGTTGTACACTCTATAAAAAATAACATTATATTAAATAATAATCAATGTTAATTTTTTGTTTATAAATTATACCTTCTCGGTTTCAGTGTCCAATGCTGAAGTAGCTTCATCTAACAATAGAATTTCACTTTTTCTTAGCAGGGCTCTTGCAATGGCAATACGCTGCTTTTGACCGCCACTGATTTGTACTCCACGGTCACCAACACATGTGTCGTAACCCTTTCGGTATAGATTGCATGATTAAACACACTTAAACAAATTTAATTAAAAAAAAAACAATTTAAAACTTACACTTGGAAATTTTGTAATAAAGTCATGTGCGTTGGCAATTTTAGCAGCTTCTACGACTTCTCCCATGGATATATTTGCGTTGTTATTACCATATGCAATGTTTTCAAATATTGTTCGATTAAATAATGACGGTTCTTGATTAACGAGAGCCATGTGTTGTCGTGCACTTAGTCCTATATCTGATATGTTCCTTCCTGATAGCATCTAAGAATAGATTATAAAAAATTTAAAGTTTATGTAAAACTTTTGTTTTAAAAGAAAACAAAAAAAAAGTAACAGAAACAACAAAAACAAAAAGAAAAGAATACGTTTCTTTGCTCTTTAAGCTACTAAAATTTATAAACAGATACTTTCCTACAGAGACTTTCCCTAAAACCGTTTTTCCTAAAGGGACATTTGCCTTAAAACCACTTTTTTGTTCTCTCTTTTCATGTTAAATAGGTTCTGCATGCCACGGGCACGCAAAAAACGCCAAATGACGTAAAATTACACAATTGATTAGGGCAAATGTCCCTTTAGGGCAAATAGTTTTACGACAAAGGTTTCTTTAGGGCAAATGGTTTAAGGCAAATGGTTTCTGGGCAAATGTTTCTTAGGGCAAATGTCAGTTTAGGGCAAATGATTTTAGGGCAAATGTTTCTTTAGGGTAAGTGTCGTTAGGGCAAATATCACACACCCATTAAAATCGTGTGGTGTCGGCATGCCTATTTGCCATGAATAGCGTGGAAAATCTGTTCAAAATTTTGTTCAACAAATGAAGTGCTACTGCACACTCGCATCTTAAGTTAAAACTAGTTTTAAATTTTTACTACATGACACTTTTGAATTGTGTTCTTGATTTAAATTATTTAAAAATAGAACTGTTCCTTTGATTATCATAGAATCCAATGGAAACATGTCTAACGATATATAAATAAATTGAAAATTGCTTACTACTGAGCCAACATTTGGCTTGTAAAACTGTTCAAGAAGCTGTATACAAGTGCTTTTCCCAGATCCACTCTCTCCTACTAAAGCAATCATTTGTCCACGTTTCACATTCAAGTTAAAGTCATTTAGTATAATTTCATTTCTTCGCTTAGGATAGGAAAATTGAATGTTCTTGAACTCAATATAATTTTTCTCAGTCTTAGCTGTTTTTGACTAAGAGATAAAAATGCACAAAATGTTAAAGTTTGGATGAGATGGTTGTTATATGTATTAACTCACAGGCATTAATTGTAGATTAAGAAAATTAACATGTTTGTTTTTTTCCACAAACTCGTGGTCAATTATCGTGAAGATGCGTTTCATAGAATTATTGGCTGCAATATACTTTGGAATAGCAGCTATCGAACGAACTGTGTTGTTGTTTCTTAAAAGTAATATCAGTATTCTGTAACAAAAAAATATATTTGCAAAAATAAATAAAACGTTAATTATTTCTTAGATTTTTCGAATCGTAGGCTCATTATTAAAGCAATCCAAAAGCATTAAATTTAAAAGCATTTTGATATGCATGACTATACTTTATAATCTTTATGAAGTTGATTCAAAATATTCATGCACTGGCACGAACATGCCATTTTTTTAATGGCATCCCCATTCAAGCAGTCTGTGCCTCACTATAGCATAGCTGGGGGGCGGTTCGTAGAGGGAGCTTTATAAAACTCTTTTTAAGATGGCCCAAGAAGAAAATATGAAATGCTCGAGGAATGTATTCTGCAATCCAGCATTATGTTTTTAAGTCCTGGTACCGGTCTATTTAATAATTTCAGAATTAATATAAAATTTATAAACCATTGCAATCACTGGATATCGTTAATATTGTTTGGCCTTTCCCAGGCCAGAATCCTGGTTGTGCCACTCATGTGTATTGTGTTGTGTTTTTCATGAAGTAGGGGCGGCAAACTCAAGAACTGCCCAGGGCGACACAAACTATCTATGCCACTGTTGTGCCTTCATGAACTATCATGATAAGCATTGCAGGAAGTCCGTTTCCAGTTCACATTTGCTTTAACCACTGCACTGCATAATGGCTCATTCCTATATATTCTTTACTGCTACTTTACAGCTACTTTGCTGCATTATAATATCATTACGGATGCCTTTTAAGAGAAAAACTAAAGATATCCTTTGTATTTGAATTTTGAATTTAAAAAATTACTCTGCAAGCAGCCATAAAGGCCTATGGCAGAGGGACAAGAGTCCAAGTGCAGCATAGAAAATGCATTGTCAAAACCAGAAAATATAAAACCCTATTGATATAAACCCAACAACAATTTCAATATTTTTAATGCTGCAAATATATGCATTGTCAAAGCAAAACAAAATTATGACTCCCATAAAATACGTTTTTCCTGCACAAAATCCCCAGCAAGCGAGTTCCATTGTCGAATCGCCCTAGGGACAAATGACCAGTAATAAGAATCTGTTCGTGCAAAAATCTCTCCAACTTTGTTAGAGTGGTCACCCCTACCCAAATATAATGCCCTGCAAAGTTTACTTGAAGTAGGTTTAGGGCAAGAGCCTTCTAGCATTCGATTAAAGATATTAAGACTAAAATCTGAACGTCTTGCAAGTAAACTTTCCCAACCAAGCTCTGAAAGCATTTTAGTTACACTGTCAGCATATCCATATTTACCACGAACAAACCTAGCAGCCCTGCGTTGGACCATTTCTATAGAGTGAGCTAAGTCTTCAGTGTGGGGATTCCACACGGAGCTGCAGTATTCTAGATGAGGACGTACTAATGATTGATATGCTATACATTTTACCTCCCTGGGACACCTTCTTAGAACGCATTGACTAAACCTAAGCATCTGCATAGACTTGGAAATAATCTGTTCGACATGCAGCTTCCAAGAAAGTTTAGCTGTAATCGTTACCCCCAAATATTTATAAGAATCTACGTTATTAAGTGGAATGGCCCCTATTCTATATGGAAATATTATTGGATTCCTTCCCCTAGCTACCCTCATTACACAACATTTTCCCTTATTAAGTTGAAGTTGCCATTTAGAACACCATGCCTCTATTGCTTTCAAGTCACTATCAATAATATGGCAATCATTGTCAGATGTAACCTCACGATAAATTATTGTATCATCTGCAAATAGCCGGCAATTGCTGCTAACTTGACTGCTGAGGTCATTGATATATAAAAGAAACAGAAGCGGACCCAACACACTACCCTGAGGAACCCCTGATGTAACCCCTATCCAGTCAGATTCAGACCCACCTGCAACAACCCTTTGTTTCCTATCACTCAAAAAAGAATGCACCCATTTATACACCTGTTCACCCAATCCATACCCACTAATTTTTGTCATTAGTTTTTAGTGAGAAACTGTGTCAAATGCCTTGCAGAGATCAAGAAAAACCAAATCTATCTGACTGCCTTTGTCTAAAATTTTCTGAAGGTCATCAACTAAAAGAGTAAGCTGGGTTTCACATGAATGCCCCCTAAGAAACCCATGCTGGTTATCACACAAAAGATTGTTTTCCATAAGAAAATTCATTGAGGAGGAATATATAATATGTTCAAGGACCTTGCAAACTATCGAGGTTAAAGACACGGGTAGTCTGCACTTGGTCATTTCAATAGACTAGTAATAAATAAACCAATCCAAAGACTCGAATTTTCAGGATTTTGTTCTCCAGTTTTCTAGGTAACCCAAAAAACAACAAGGCATTTATCAACACAATAAATGTGCACTGTCTTCTACGTTGTTTTTGTTTCATTCTCCTTAAAACTAAAAATATATCTTACTTCTTATAATTGGCTGATAGAAGAAAAGTTTTCATTTGCTAGCTGTAATATTGATGTGATAATGTGAACTGCAGTGAAGAAACATAGTTCAGTAATTTTGCTGTTATGAGTGCAAATAAGCACATAACATTTTTTGTATTTTTTTTATTGTGACCCAATTCATGTTATAAGTGCAAACAAGCACATAAGAGTTCTGTATTTTTTTCCTGTATACTGCCCTACTTATTACTAAAAATGCTCAGGTACCATCCACACTTATATTTCATTGTTAATGTTTCTTTTTCTTTAGGGGGTACAACTTTTAAGCTCCAGTGTATTACCAAAAACATTTTTTTGAATAATTTTGTATGTTTTTAACAAAAAAAACCAGAGTTTTTTTATATACATTGTACAAAAAACCAACAGGAATTGCAAGTAAAAAAATCTATTAACAATTAGTAAGACAATATTTAATGTTGTCAAAACTAGTCTTAAAAATAACCTAACCAGTGTTTCCTTTGTGCCATTATACATGTGATTTTTGTGTATCTTTAAAAATTGTGATTTATAACAAACTAACAAAAACCATTAACATCATTATAAAACTTCCTTTTTGGACCTTTTTTGCTCTGCAAAAGAACTATAGAATTGTGCAAAAAGGCTGTTTCTATATATATATATATATATATATATATATATATATATATATATATATATATATATATATATATATATATATATATATATATACATACATTTATATATATATATATATATATATATATATATATATATATATATATATATATGTAAATGTATGTACATATATATATATATATATATATATGTATATATATATATATATATATATATATATATATATATATATATATGTACATACATTTACATATATATATATATATATATATATATATGTATATATATATATATATATATATATATGTACATACATTTACATATATATATATATATATATGTATATATATATATATATATATATATATATATATATATATATATATATATGTATATATATATATGTATATATATATATGTATATATATATATATGTATATATATATATGTATATATATATATGTATATATATATATGTATATATATATGTATATATATATATATATATATATATATATATATATATATATATATATATATATATATATATACATATATATATATATATATATATATATATATATATATGTACATACATTTACATATATATATATATATATATATATATACATACATTTATATATATATATGTATATATATATATATATATATATATATATATATATATATATATATATATATATATACATACATTTATATATATATATGTATATATATATATATATATATATATATATATATATATATATATATATATACATACATTTATATATATATATGTATATATATATATATATATGTATATATATATATATATATATATATATATATATATATATATATATATATATATATATATATATTTATATATATATATATATATGTATATATTTGTATATATATATATATATATATATATATATATATATATATATATTTAAATATATATATAGTAGTTCATACAGTAGTTCATTAATTATAATTAATTTTGACGAAATGTTCTGGGCGATATACCTCGGGAATGGCGCCACCTAGAATAATCAACTAACTTCAAAATGAATCTGCACTCTGCAAGGATGCTACCTATTTATATTCATAATTTTAAATTAACTGGAAATATTTTTAATCGTTTAATATAAATAATAAAATGAATTTAAATCTATTTTTCTTCTCCTATAGAAGTAGATAGAAATTCATTTTATGTTGTGAGTCACATCAGATATTTACTTAACACACTATTGTCATATTCTAACCTTCAATCTAAAACAAAAAGACCACCTTTGCCCTTACTTCCAGTACAATACACGTCATGTGTACTTATGATTCTCATAGCTTAACATTGTACCAGTACAGTTAAAAATATAAATTAAATATATTTATGCATATGCTTCTTAATATTCTAGTTTTGTAACAAATTGAACAATAATGTTAATGAATTAAAACTAGAATAGCAAATTGAGTTAAATAAAAAGTAAAAGAAAAAATTATTAAAAAATAGACAAATAAATTTTAAATAAATAAAAACTAGAAGAGTAAAAGAATTAAATAAAACTTAGAACAGTAATCTTAATTAAAAACTAGTATAACAAATTGAATTAAATAAAAAGTAAAAGAAACCGAAAATCAGCTATCATATTTTGAACCTCCCCCTTAATACGATGCAACAAAGGTCTATAGGGTTCCTTGAATCCCTTGCTTATATAACAGTTTTGCACCCCATGTAAACTTATATCATCATTTTTAAAGTCTAGACCATAAAACAATCCCAATCTATTAATCTTTTTTGCCCAATTCTTGTTGTAAACCAGTTTTTATTGTAAAAACGCTAACCAATCATAGCTTTGGAAAATGGAATCAAGCCCTCAAAAAACCAAATAAAAAGAGCTGTACACTGTATTTTCAAGAAGAGACACAGATTTCAGAGGAAGCCATTACAACAATCAATTTCATCTTTCATCGTTATCTCCTACTTGAAAAGGATATCCCGCAAACTGTTGCTGGCCACTGTGTAGGTTTATCAGTCACTTCAAGCTGATTCCCGTCTGGGTTTACTATAAGATGTTGTGTACACGTTCTAACAGTAGTACTAAAAATAGTCGGGGACCTTTTGAAGCTACAAAATGTTCCTATTTTTGTAAGTGTATTGGTTATTAATTTTTATTGTTTTTATTGTTTTATTGTTATTTTCATAAATGGTAGTGATCATTGAACAATGTTAAAATAATAAATAAATATATATAAAGGAAAAAACTTGTCTATCTTCATTTTTAACAGTCTTCAGAAACTAAGCGAACCTCGCTAGTTAAGAAAAATGCTAACATTGCAGTAATGATATAGTAGCAGTAGCAAATGTTGTAATGGGAATGAGCTTAATGCTATCATTGCTTTCATACATTAGAAAAAAATAATGTCAAATGGGGTCACCACTATGACATACCACATTGCATTGTAGTACAAGGTGCCGGCTATGACGTCCTTTATGGTTCTGCCAAACCCAGTTAAGTTGCCTGTGCAGGTCGGCTGAACGACCATAGTGCACCCACACATTCTGGTAAGCCCGTCATGTATGCCTGTGTAGGTCGACCTGATGACAGCAGTGCACGTGCTCTGGTAAATCTGTCACCACTAACGCTTTCTGTAGTTGTCTGTGACAGCCCGGCACTTGAACTGATGAATGCCACATGACATATATATCTTTTTCTTTCTTCCCCTTTTTAGGGGCGTGTGCTCTAGGGTGTATCAAAAATATTTTTTTTAAATGGAATTTCCAACAGTGTGGAAAAGTTGCCTTATGGGCCACATATTTTGTGTAAAAAATATCATTAATCTGGGTCAATGTCTTCAGTTGCCGCTAGGGGGCTGAAGTTTTGGGAAATTCAGTCGATTTAGCTTTTTTAGTCCATTATTCAATAATGCTTAAAAATGTTAATTTTCAAAATTCAAACTAACAATAGTTCAGAAAAGTGACCTCATACCATACCCTGTGTGTATTAAAAAATTCATTAAGTTAGGTCAATGTCTTCAGATGCCTTTTTGTACCTTAATTCCAATGAAATTTGTCCTTTTTCGTCATAGAAACATCAATAGAAACAGCAAATATTTTAATTAACATTATTTGTTTAATTAATTCACACAGATAGTCTAAATTATAAACAAAGTACACACTTCACGAATAATGTAAAATACACAACATTAAGTAAGCAAAAGAAAAGATGACATCTATCAACATTTCTTTGTTTAAAGTTATTCATCTGAAGATAGTGACGAATTCTGATCTACAGCTTCCTTGGAAGTGTTATATTTGCTCTTAATGTTGAAAGCCGGCATTATATTTTGAGATGAAAGTTTTGAGAAAATATAACCATCTCTATTTTCAACACCACACACTGCAGAAGACGCCTCTGTTACCAGTTTCACACACCTTTCTACTGCCTGTGTGTGGCAAGGAAATTTCTTCCCTTGTGGAACTTCTCCTTCAGTCACCATAAGTTTCAAATCTTCATCAAAAATTCTGGACGTGATTGGTGGTTCAGTTAATTTACATGTTTGCCAATCAATCATGTCTATGTAGTCTTCTGTACCAAAGTTCATTACAGGTATCTTGAAATGTCGTATTCTTGCAGTTGGCTTCCTCTCTCTTGCCTTCATTATGCGACGCAATCCGAATTTTCTCACATGTGGTCGTGGATCAGAAATCATTGACAGGAGGATATTTTCTGGGTGTCCAAAATAACCATTCCTAGTGATAACTGGATCAATAATTGCCTTTAATTCATTGCTGAGATATCTAGACAAATTTATTGTCTTTCATAAGTTCTGAGCACCTTCTGTGCAATATGGTTTGCATTGTATAGTAAACCACATTTTACTGTAGACCTTCATAATATATTTAACAATGATTCGCAAGTTATCTGAAGGCTCATGACATCCAATGTAGTATTACAATATTCTATTTGCAGTATTTAACCACTTGGCATGAGATAATTTTCCTGGATTCATTTTGGCCAATTTTGAAGTTACCACTTGATACAGCATTACAAATATCCAGTAAATACTTTTGGTCTGCACTTAAGGATATTGACTCATCAATTGCAGGCAATCCCACTACCACTGGAACAAACTCTACAACTTCAAAATGTTCTGCAGATTTAATTTGTTTACCAATAGGGCCAGTAAAACTACGAGGTCCTGAAGTAGGTCCATCCAATTTCTGTATGAAATGTCATAGCGAGAGTTCATTTGCATGTAACTGGCATACCATCCATTGAACTGGCCTTCCTATGGTCTGTCATGCCTAGTTCTCACAACCTTCTTGTAGCTCGGGCTAAAATAGCCTTGGCTAAACGACTGTGTTCACATGTGAGCAGCTACATATGGGCTTCGTGACCTGCCTAAAGGTGGCACTCACTACAGCATATTTATTTCATTATTCCAAATTTGGCACTGGCCATTATGTGTGGACATTGTGCTGTGTATAGCCTGCATAATGTATACATAATTGGAGGAAAAATGGCTGAAATACTAACGAAACTGAATTGCATGAGTCTTCATTGAACACACTAAATGGAACATATTTTAATTGCAGGTAGGTTGATGATTTAGAGTTTATGGAAATAAGTAATTATTAAATAAAGATCAATTGATAATTTTAAATTATTTTAATAAATTAACAAATAGACGGAAACATCTAACAATGGAAATAGAAAATGAATGACGTCATTTTCTATTTAGATTTATCACCACGAGGTGGCGTACGATCAAGTTAACTTTGTTTTGCATTCACACTAAATAATGTGTAGGCTGCATATGGGTAACCAAGGCTACCTAACCAAAGCTAAGATTTGACATTGACCACCATCAAGTGTGTGTTCTCACAACCCTTATACAGAGGCTAAGTCCTTAGCCTGAGCTACATGAAGGTTGTGAGAACTAGGCATTAGAGAAGAGCACTCACACCATTATTGACTCCTGTGTTAACATTGGTTCCATTGCACCCAATAGCTACTAGTTCTGAAGTTGATATGTCGTTCTGGTTCAAGAAATCAATCACACTGGACTTTATACTTAAAGTTTGCCCTGATACTGGACAGACGTGCCCCAAGTATTCTTATCCTGGTTCACTTAACAAAACCACATGTTCTTCTATCACAGTACTTCTCGTATTTTTTCCCTTCTTATTATCTATTACCATTGTTGTGTCCTTCCGACCATCAAAATACAACCCTTGAAACACTGGCACTTCTTCCCTTTCTTTCTGCCTTAAACTAGACCGAGCTTTCTTTCTTTCTCTATGTATTTTATTTGTATTGATTGCAATTGACTTATTGTCCTTTGTAATTAATTTGAAATCTTCCAAAATTGCACTTTTAAATGTTTTTTGAATAAGGGTCGAAAATGGCTAACTAAATCAATCGAATATCCCCAAAATTCAGGCCCTAGCGGCAACTGAAGACATTAACTTAGACTAATGTTTTTTATATAAACACATGGTATGGTATGAGGTCACTTTTCTGAGGTATTGCTAGTTTGAATTTTGAAAATTAATATTTTCAAGCATTATTGAATAACAGTCTAAAACGGCTAAATCAACTGAATTTCCTTAATTTTCAGACCCTACCGGCAACTGAAAACATCGACCTAGACCAATGAAATTTTATATACAAACTATGTAGCCCATAAGGCACTTTTCCGCTCTATTGGAAATTCAAATTCAAAAAAAGAAAAAATTCAATTTTTTCAATACACCCTAGTGTGCTCCCTGCGGCCGTGGATCTGCCATCGATGCATCTTAGTGAATACTTTGAAACCCCCTTTAGAAACCATTGGGTTAAAATTTGCAATTTTTTAAATTAATTATTTATGCACATTTCAAAATAGAAATCCGTTTCTCTCAATTTAAACAGTTAGATTTTTTCTTCAAATATTAATAGTATATTGAAACAGCTTTTTGAAATGTTTAACCATTAAAAAAGTGTTTTATTTTAAATGCTTTCATTAAATGCAAAAATAAAATATCTCAATTTAAAAAAATGTAAAGTTGTTTCGCTTATTACAAAAGGGATGAATCAAAAGGATAAACTGATGAACGTAATGAATGAATAAGCACTTGGGGTAACTCTAAAACCCGAAACTGAATGCTTATAGAATTGAATGAACATTATTTTTTTATACATCGTTATTAGGTGAGTCTACGTTAAATTGAGTTTGATGCAAGGGGGTCTGGGAGCACAGCCCTCAGAATGTAAACAAATTAATTAGATTTAAAACATGGTTTGTGTGTACTTCGCCCATGTTAATAGTGTTCATCCCTTGGTTCATCCCAATATTTTTGTGTTCATCCATTTCTATATGCATTCTGTTTCAGGTTTTAGGATTACCCATGATGTTCATCCGTTCATCAAGTCCATCGGTTCATCCTTTTACCCTGATCCATTACAAAAAAGCAACACTTATTTTTGAAATAGAGAAAAATCACCAAAAAAAAGCATTTTTGATTTTGAATTAGTTTACTGTGTATTTACTTTACCTGAAAATAAATATGAAAACTAATTTTCCTTGTAAAAGTGTAGGTACAGCCAAAAGACCATCCACTATCAAACCAGCATAGGACGATGTCTCAACAAAAACATTGAGCATTGTAATGATATGCATTGACCACTTGCTTTCACTAAAATAAAAACATTTCATGATTAACTCATTTTTTATTATTGTTGAAACATTGGGTGATGTATGATATCTCACGAGGTTTTAGAATAGCAGTTCAATAATTTGTTTTGAAAGGTGTTTTCTAATCCCAACGAAATAACTGTTCGAATATTCATAACTGACTGTCTTAAAACCTAAAGAAGAAAAAAACATTAATACATGTAAAGGTTATTTTAGAGGTGGGACGAATCCTAAATTTTCTCAAATCCGAATACTAAAAGGTTCTCAAATCCCTCGAATCTCGAATCTCGCGAATCCTTCATATAAGAATCCTATATTATTCATTAAGAAGATACAAATGGGTGTGAGACACTTGCCCTAAAGGGACATTGCCCTAATGGGACATTTGCTCTAAAGGGACATTTGCCTTAGACACTTGCCCTAAAACCATTTGCATTAAAGGGACATTTGCCCTAAAACCACTTGCTCTAAAAGAACATTTGCAATAATCAGTAGTGTAAATTCAATGCCATTTGTCAAATTTGTTCAATGTGATACTCCACCGAAAGACACTAAACCGTATGAAAAGAGAGAACAAAAAGTGGCTTTAGGGTGAATGATTTTTAGGGCAAATATCCCTTCATGGAAAATGGTTTCAGAGCAAATGGTTTCAGAGCAAATGGTTTCAGAGCAAATGGTTTCAGAGCAAATGGTTTCAGAGCAAATGGTTTCAGAGCAAATGGTTTCAGAGCAAATGGTTTCAGAGCAAATGGTTTCAGAGCAAATGGTTTCAGAGCAAATGGTTTCAGAGCAAATGGTTTTAGAGCAAATGGTTTTAGAGCAAATGGTTTAGAGCAAATGGTTTTAGAGCAAATGGTTTAGAGCAAATGGTTTAGAGCAAATGGTTTAGAGCAAATGGTTTAGAGCAAATGGTTTAGAGCAAATGGTTTTAGAGCAAATGGTTTTGGAGCAAATGGTTTTAGAGCCAGTGGCTTTAGAGCCAGTGGTTTTAGAGCCAGTGGCGTTAGAGCCAGTGGCGTTAGAGCCAGTGGTTTTAGAGCCAGTGGTTTTATAGCAAATGAGTTTATAGCAAGTGGTTTTATAGCAAGTGGTTTTATAGCAAGTGATTTTATAGCAAGTGGTTTTATAGCAAGTGGTTTTATAGCAAATGGTTTTAGGGCAAACGTACCTTTTAGGAAAAATGTCTGTAGGGTAAATGGTTTTAGGGCAATTGTCTGTAGGGTAAATGGTTTTAGGGCAAATGTCTGTAGGGTAAATGGTTTTAGGGCAAATGTCTGTAGGGCAAATGGTTTTAGGGCAAATGTCTATATCCAGATACAAATAAATGAAATACTGTAATATTAAATAATAAATTATTTATAATAAAAAGAGCAGTGTGGCACTCAGGTTCGCCGAAAGATCATAGTGGTGATCTGGGTACCAACGAAATTGCAGCAATCGCCATTTTTTGTTAGTGATTGCTATTATTAGACGTCAATGGAGTTAAAACTAATTTTACCTTAGTTTTTTTTAAAAAAAATTTAGGGTACGATTCGAAAGATTCGAAAGATGAAAAAAGCGCGAAGATTCGAATTTTTTAATCTCGAATGTTTGTCAAGATTCGCGGGATTCGAGGATTCGAAAGGCCCAAACCTAGTTTTTTTAGTCTTAATGGAATGTTGTTTATGATGTGTGCTATTTTGAATTGCGTGAGGACGCGTTTTCTTATTTCGCATTTCGACCATGAATTTACGGCCACCATCGTAATCGGCCAATTACGATCGCTATTCTTCAGCCACTATCAGAATCCACTGATAAAAAAAACTTAAAAGATTCGTCAGTTGGATTCCCCATGGCTTCTATTGCACAGCTTTATATAAGATTTGTAACAATTATTAATTACAAAATCAAAAAGTTATAATTTTGTTGTGAATGCAATACCTGAAATCGTATCAACCATAAATTATAATTATTTGAATGTCCTCCACCATGTGAGTGACACGATCACATTCTACTTGTTACGTATGTTTCTTCTCATATTGTATGGCTACCATACGAGAAAGGATAGAAAGTCAGAAGTAGACGGATGGCTTTGGATGACCGATGGCTTCCTGAAGAGGAATCTACTCAGAAAAGTGGTTACCACCCATTTCTGCATCGTTTCGACGTCGCTCCGGCGGGGTTCTTTTACCTCCTTGTCCTGTGGTGCCTCTGATTGATATAGGAGATGAGTTGAGATGAAAGGACTACATAATTTCTTGTAAAAACACTTCTATTTATCTTTGATCAAGAAAATATGAAGAATCCTGAAGATGAAGGTTTACATTAAAGTGTCCATGGCCCATTGTATTACGGAATGAAAATCGATGAAAACACTTCTATTTATCTTTGATCAGGAAATATGAAGAATTCTGAAGATGAAGGTTTACATTAAAGTGTCCATGACCCACTGTATTACGGAATGAAAATCGATGTAAGACGAAACGTGAATGAATTTCAGACAGAAATGGACGACAACGTCCCAAGAGATATCTCTCCGCCCTCAAACAGGTTCTTACTTGGGGAATGAAGGAACGGCTGGGAGTCATACACCCCCAGGCTAGCATTCTGAGGGAATCACGATATACCTGGTGTTACATACCCCCAAGTACCAAATACCCCGAGTACCATCAGAGTACGAGGACATACTCTGATCAAGGGGCTGGCAAGACCAGGTTGTACAGCGACAGGGGGAAGGGCTCGTGAACACTTCAACTTACGTTAGTTTATTTCCAATGGAGGCTCATAGGGTGTCGGTTTCTGAGTATTGGAACACCATTGTACGTTTATTTGTTTTTATTATTGTAAGTTGGCCTGGTCCCCAGACACAAATAGTTTTTTCTTTGTGTCTACTCTAACCAGGTTAGCAGATGCCCTGCATTGAAAATTGTACCCATAGAAACTTGACTCTGGGATGTTTGTGACGGTGAGTAATTTGTTGTATGTGAACATCGGATACAGTGACACAATTGTTTACATTTACATAAGCATGAAGTGTCAAGTGATGATTCTCGTAGGCATGACAATGAGGTGCACAATCGTATCTCTAATAAAGTTCTTTGTTGTTTTAGCAGAATCTAGTGGCATAATCCTCAGCCAGGATTATGTGTTTGATGCCTACTAGAGATTTTTTTGGGGGGGGGGGCCAATGTAGTCAATCCCACAACACTCATTTGGGTCTTCAATTTTCATTTTGTGCTGGAATTGAGGTAGTCTGTTCTGTGGGGTCTTGCACTTTTGGCACACTTTGCATGTGCACACACACTCGATTGTCTCTTGTTTCAAAGTCAGCCAGAAGAATCTCTGACACACCTTATCTAATTTTTTATCCTGACCGACGTGTCCGGCCTCAGGACTATCATGAAGAACATTCAGAACTTCTGGTACCAGTTGTCGTGGCACTAGTGTCACAAGTTTTGGTGTTGTGCTGCTTTGAAAAACCACACAACATAGCACTTTTTCCATGCTCACATAGATGCAATGGAGTTCAGAACTTGGATTGTTTCGAAATTAATGAATAATGGAGGGGTTGGGGAATGGGGGATGGTGTAAAATTGGGTCTTTTGCTGTTCTTCCGACCAGTCCCACGGCAGCATCATTGTAGGTTATGCTGTAATCGACGTCATTTGGGGTGGCTTGTAGATTCCAGTAATCAGGGACGTCCACCAGATTCCATGAGATGCAATCAGCCTCCACATGAGCAATGCTGGGAATGTAGGCTAATGTGTAGTCATACTTCTGAAGTAAGAGCTGCCATCGTCCCAGTCTTCTTTGTAATGTTTGGGCATACTTCAAATAACACAGCATATGGTGGCCAGTGATAATCAGGAAGGCTTTGTTAAAAAGGTATAGCCTGAATGCAAGGGTGAATGGCATTGTCAAGATGCCATTCACCACTGCAAAACATTTTTTGTCAGTTGTAGAGTAGTACAGTTTAGCATCTCATAGCACATAAGAGACACCCCCAGTATTCGTAAGGGTTTGTCTCACGACCTTTGGTACAGTATGACCCCCATGTCGTAAGCAGATGCATCAGTGTGCACCTTGATCTGGGCATCCGGGTCATATACCGCCAAAACCGGTGCTGTGGTGAGTTTAGTCTTCAACAATTGGAATGCAGCCTCTTGATCAATCATCATGCAATACATAGGCCTTTTTTAGTCATGTCCGTGAGTGATTTAGTAATGGGGCGAAGTTGATAATGAATCGCCAGTAGAACCCGGTGATCCCTAAAAATCAGTTCACCTCCTTTACATTAGTGGCAGTCACTAATTTAGAGGTAGCAACCACTTTTTGTGGGTCTAGACATACTCTTTTCTTTCAGATGATGTGCCCTAAGTAAAGCACGCCAAAGCCGAAAAAACTCTTCTTGGGATGTAGAAGTCCCAGAATACATTTCAACCTATGGATAAGTTCTTTAAATGTGCTGAATACGATTATGTCATCTGCATGATACACTAGGCATGTCTCCTATTTGTAGCCGGCCACTAGGATATCCAGGGCATACTGTATTGTAGCAGGAGCATTGCACAGTCCAAAGGGCATTCAGTTGAATTTTAATTGCCCTCAGTTGTAATGAATGCTGTCTTCTTTCTGTCTTCTTCACAAAGGCTAGCATTCTGAGGGAATCATTTATACTGGGTGTTACAACAATAAATCTTGATTAGATAAAATATTCTCAACCATAAATCTTGATTAGATAAAATATTCTCCACTATAAATCTTGATTAGATAAAATATTCTCAACCATAAATCTTGATTAGATAAAATATTCTCCACTATAAATCTTGATTAGATAAAATATTCTCAACCATACATCTTGATTATTTTCTTATGATGTAGTGTTAAAATAAGTAAAAGGCGATGAGATATGTGAGCTTTTGACATCAACCCAATTTTATTACCAACCTTTAGATGACATTTTCCACATTTCGTTTCTTCTCTGAGCAGTATGACACCTGCACAGAGAAGATCCGAGCTGTAGAGAGAGCTGGATGGAGACAGATTGTAGTCACTCTTCTGCATAGGGGTGAAATCGATGCAGGAGAGTGGCGGCCATCTCTCTCTCTCTTCCGGTTGATGCTGATATACATCTTCTCCATCGGTATGCCGACAAGAGAAGATGTTGTAGCTGCTGAGAATCGTATAGCTCCTGCCCTATGAAACCTCCGGCCTCTTAAGAGAAGTTAGTTACATATAAACAAAAGGACAACGCTGTTTCTTATTACAACACTTTTATTCATCACTTGTAAGAAACACAGAATACAAGGATGAATATTAATGATACTAACGGTGCGTCCTCAGGCCCATGATTCGGATAAAGATCTCATAATACAGGCAAAGGACAAAACTGAGGAACAAAGAGGAACACGGTCCTTTTATACCTTGGACCTGTGTACACCTGCGAGGTGTAACCAGGTCCAAGTGACCATGGTCCTTTATGTATCAATCCGCCGCTTGGGCATGATTCAGAAAGGTGAGTCAGAGAGGAGGGAGGGACGGTTGAGAGTTGTTTATCCCCCGGGCTATGGTTTTGGCAGGATCACGATTTACAGGGTGTTACAGATATATTTTACATAAGAAGCTGAGAGCTATACTAATGAATAAAATAACCAGTGAATAAAATAACCAAGCGGTATGAATACATAACGCCAACTTAGCAGTTGATTCTTACAAGGTGCACAATATGTAACACCCAGTGATTCATGTTCCTCCAGGAATGCTAGCCTGGAGGGTGCGTGACTCATCTCTGTCCTCTCCGCCTATATTTAAACCTATTTAGCAAATTGATACCTTTAGGACCATGGTCACTTAAGTCATAATTTTGTCGGGGGTTTACTCTCTGGAGGAGTAACTTTTTTTTACCGTTCTCAACGTATGGCCCCCGTGACCTAACTGATCGGGATCGGTCGACGCTTTTTCGACCATAAAAGAACCTGGTTACACCCCATAGGTGTGCACACGTCCAAGGCATAAAAGGACCATGTTCCTCTTTGTTCTTGGTCCACTCTTTCGCTCAGCTTTTTGTACTACGTCAATTATATTCCGTATCACATCATGGGCACGTGAACACATCTTTAATTATTCAATGTTCAGTCTTGCAACGTTTATGTTTCAATGCAAGGATGAATAAGAAGTGTTTATAATATGAAACTGCGTTGTCTTTATGTTCGGTAACTAGCCCTTCTCTAGACAGGCCAGGCATAGGGCAAGCATCCCTTACGCAGCGACGAGTCTTCAATAAGGAAGAAGAAACAACATGGCAACCAGAAGTGGATTTAAACATCCTTCTGGGAGATTACACCCCTACTCAGGAGGACGACTACAATCCATCACCATCTGCCTTTCTGGTAGCGCAATCTTCCTCGTGTGGTTACCACGCGATCGAGGGAAGAGACGAGCTACTGATGAAAAGGTCAGAATCACCATCGACGCTCACAATTATATGTGTACTCAGTACAAATTGTCCCCCAACTCTTAGTCAAGTGCTCATTAAAACACATTTTTGTTTACATTATAATTACGGGCCGAAGTCATATTGTAAATTGTGAATTGAAGCTAACAGTGGCAACTTTTACCTCATTTGATTCTTGTAACCGTGATGTGGTTTCCTTTTCTTTTTTGTGAACCATTGTGTGAAGTATTATACATGCACTTAATGCACAAATAAAGGTTCCTAGCTGAACAATACCTAACTCCCACGACATTATAAATGCGCATGTGATAGAAGTAACTAATTGAGCAAATACATTCAGCATGATGCCAATGTAACTACACAAAGCCTAAAAACAAAAAAAAGCACTGTCAGATAAAATGTCACCATAAGTAAATTATGACTTAGTTACTCACATTTTTAACATTTTCAGCATCAAGTGACAGAAGTAAACATAAACTTCCAACCGAGTTTGCTGGATTGTCAAAAAAAGTCATATCCTAAAAAAAAGTTATAATATGAGTGTCATTGTATCTTTAAATACTTTAGTTATGAACAAACTTTAAAAAAATGTCGAAAAGGTTTGATTTTATTGTTTAGAATCAAAGTTGCTTTTCAACAAAATTTTTTCCTGAAATTACTAAAACTGAAGATAATTCAGACAGTAGACGAATAAACAAACATGTTAATACAGTAGTATTTTCAAGTTGATGCCTTTCAAACTATGGTATAGCAACTTCTCAAATTTTGAAACGGACGTTTTTGTGTTTTTTTTTCACCAGCATTAGGTCAAATGTCCTTTCAGATAAATTTTCTATTAGGTCAAATGCACCTTTAGATGAAATATACTTATAGGTCAAATGGCTATTTAGGTAAAATGACCCTTTAGGTCAAATGCCTAATCAGTTCAAATGTAATTTTAGGTAAACTTGTGAGGGTGCTTGTAATAATACTAGTGGGGTAACCCGTTATAAATGACGGGAGCAAAATTCACAGGCAATTGTGCCCAGCATTAGAATTTTTTGTGCGCATGCGCGTCGTTTGTTCCTTTTTTACTCTTTTCGTTTCAATTTCAGTCACCCCTCTCACTTTTTTCCCCTCCACGTTACTCTCTCCTCCCCTTCTACAGTTTCCAACCTTTTCCCCTCTCCAATTTAATATCATGGGGTTCTTGGATGTGTGCAACATATAGTTTACCTTGAGAGAAAAAAAGCAGTTCATTTATTCATTTAAATTTATATAAATTCCGACGTGCTTCAATGTGTGTGTGATTAACGCTGTACAAACAAGGACAAAAACCTTGAACCTACGTGTGGCTATGTGTGTTTCACAAAAAAACCTTGAAGCACGTGGGAATTTATATAAATTTAAATGAATAAATGAACCGCTTTTTTTTCTCTCAAGGTCAACTATATGACCATGATATTAAATAGGAGAGGGGGAAAGGTTGGAAAGTGTATGGGGAAAGGTTGGAAAGTGTAGGGGAAAGGTTGAAAAGTGTAGGGGAAAGGTTGGAAAGTGTAGGGGGAAAGGTTGGAAAGTGTAGGGGGAATGGTTGAAAAGTGTAGGAGGAAGAGAGAGAGAAACGTGGAGGGGGAAAAGTGAGAGGGGAAACTGAAATTGAAATGAAAGGAGTAAAAAAGGAATAAAACGACGCACATGCGCACAATTGCCTGTGAATTTTGCTCCCGTCATTTATGACGGTTACCCCACTAGTAATATCACAATTTCCTAAGGGCTGACTCTCTCTACCTTTCCCTCCCTTTGTGCACGAATGTCCTCTGAAACTACACAATCTAGAATTGTGAAACTTAACCAGTATATACATATACATATACAGTGTAAATTTCAAGCCTCTTGGAGCTTCTTAACTATTTGCTTAACCTTAAGTTATGACATAAAAAAGAAGATAAAAATGAAATATACATTTCGTAAATCCAATTAGTTCCTCGTTTTGCCAAATAATTTATTTACTTTTATATTAAAATTAATCATTTAATTAAAACTGTCTATGGTTATAATAAATGGTTATGGTAAAATAGTTATAGTGCCAAAACTAAAATGTTAAGGGACAAAGCCAAGGCATTTTAGTCATTAATATCAATTTAACGCTTCATTAAATTAAATCTTATTTTTTTGCCTAAAAAGACAGCAAAAATCTGATAATGTAATCGCTAGCAGCCAGGGCCGTAAATATATTGGGTTTACTGGTCCTCTAGATTAGCGCCTTCTGTCAAAAGCGTATAAATATCAATATAACATAAAATATATTAACACAAAAATTTATGAAATTCTTTAAACATTTTAAAATTCATAAATTATTGTAAAATCTATTTGTAATATACACGTACATAAAGGCCCCTGGGCCTGGGAGGGCTTTGTAGGCCTGGTCGGTTTTGTGGGCCAGGTGGGCTTCGTTTGTCTAGTGGGCGTGGTGGGTTTTCGTGGGCCTAGTGAGCCTCGTTGGCTGTGTGGGGCTCATGAGGTTGGTGGCCTTTGTGGGCATTAGAAGGCGTTGGATCATTTCTCTCATGGGATTCTTTACAAATGTATAGGACTGAATCACATATTATTTCACACATTAATAAATGTTTAATAAATTCCTCACTGGCTCATCAAGAAAATAAACATATTAAAGCCATTAACGGGGCAGTTTCTTTTCTTGGAAAGCATTTGAACTTGAAAACCATGTAGTGTGGAAATTAGAGACCTACACAAAGCCCATGTCATGGTGGGCTTTTACAAAAGCCGAGCTCATGGCTGGGTTGGGCTTTGATCGGCATTTTTATGTTAAAGGTCCATGGGTCTGGTGGGCTTTGTGGGCCTGATAAGCTTCATGGATGTGGTGGGCCTGGTGGGATTCATGGGCCTGGTAGGCTTTGTAACACCCTGTAAATCGTGATCCTGCCAAAACCATAGCCTGGGGGGTAAACAACTCTCAACCGTCCCTCCCTCCTCTCTGACTCACCTTTCTGACTCATGCCCAAGCGGCGGATTGATACATAAAGGACCATGGTCACTTGGACCTGGTTACACCTCGCAGGTGTACACAGGTCCAAGGTATAAAAGGACCATGTTCC
This sequence comes from Brachycybe producta, assembly GCA_036925085.1. Lineage (NCBI taxonomy): Eukaryota > Metazoa > Arthropoda > Diplopoda > Playtdesmida > Andrognathidae > Brachycybe > Brachycybe producta. Next base: position 133,107 of record JAUPFP010000020.1, read on the forward strand.
TCTTTGTTCCTAAGTTCTTTCCTTTGCCTGTTTTTGAGATAAATTCCAAATCATGGGCCTGAGGATTCACCGTTAGTATTTTACTATTCACCCTTGTATCTGTACTTCTTACAAGGAATGAATAAAAGTGTTGTAACAAGAAGTAGCGTTGTCTCTATGTCTTTATGTTAATAACTTCTCTTCAGAGGCCGGAGGTTTCATAGGGCAGGAGCTATACGATTCTCAGCAGCTACAACATCTTCTCTAGTCGGAATACCGATGGAGAAGATGTATATCAGCATCAACCGGAAGAGAGAGAGATGGCCGCCACTCTCCTGCATCGATTTCACCCCCATGCAGAAGAGTGACTACAATCTATCTCCATCCAGCTCTCTCTACAGCTCGGATCTTCTCTGTGCAGGTGTCATACTGCTCAGAGAAGAAACGAAAAGTAGAAAATGTCATCTAAAGGTTGGTAATAAAATATTGGTTGATGTCAAAAGCTCACATTTGGTGGAGGTGCGGGGTATAGCTCCATCTGCCTTCTCCGACCTGTAAACAGAAGCCGTCCTTTGTCCTAAGTCTCGTGATTGTGCCTCACGAGGCTTCGTCCGTCCTTTCTATGTTGGAGCCACGTATGGAGACCCTCGATAGCGTCAAAGTCAACCGCGTGGCGCCTGTCTGTAAAACCGCGTATGGAGACCCTCGATCACGTCAAAGTCAACCGCGCGGCGTCCTTTGTGTTGGAACCACGTGTGGAGACCCTCGATCACGTCAAAGTCGACCACGTGGCGCCTTTGTAAAACCGCGTATGGAGGCCCTCGATCACGTCAAAGCCAACCGCGCGGCGTCCTTTGTGTTGGAACCACGTATGGAGGCCCTCGATCACGTCAAAGCCAACCGCGTGGCGCCTTTTTATGTTGGGACCATGTATGGAGGCCCTCGATCACGTCAAAGCCAACCGCATGGCACCGTTTTTGTGGAATCGCAGAAGAGACTTGTGGCTACACACACCACGTGTCGACCGCGCGATTCTGTGTCCTGTCCTTAGAAACACGTGGGAACGAACTTTTGTCTGCTGACCGCTTAGCACTCGGAAACGTGGACAACCGTTTGGACACACGTGTTTCCGTCCGTGTTTTTGTATTTTATGTTTCCATTACAATCACCCACTGTCACCTTCACTCTTCTTTAATTTTCAAAGTGAAACCCACACCACGTGGGCAACACTTTAAACAAATTCTTCTTACTCTCCGAGAGGAGTTTGCAGTCTCATTATGAGATGAGCAAACAAATCTCATCTACTAATCTATTCACCTATTAATAGGCTTTTAAAGGACGTGTGTGTCTTTTAAAATGTCCTATTATCTTCACTCTTCATCTTTAATTTTCAAGCAAGATTCTCCCTAGCTCTATTTCATTGTTAGGGGGCTTACAAGCTTAGAACACACTTTTCCTAGCCACGTGGGACTTTCTTGTCCCCCCTTTTCTTTGTTCTTTGTTTTTACACTTGTGTTTCCCTTGGGACCCTCTATGTCCCAAGTCATGTTCTTCAGTTTCTTCATCATCATCACCTCAATGCATTATCACATGAACTTTCTCCATTGGACAGCACTGAAGCCCGGCCGCCATCTTGGATCGACCGGACACTCTTCAAAAAGCGCCAACGGAGCGGTTTTTCGCTCCATGTGACTCATTGTTGTACCTTCTCTCATCTTTTTGTGTCCTCTTCTCTTCTCTTCTCTTCCAGAGGGTTGCACTCACGCGCCCCCTGGCGGAGTTCCTCTTGTTAGAGAAAACTTCTCTTTTTCTTTGAATTTTCTCTCTTTTTGTGTCTTTCTCCTGGCCACCATAAAAACGTGCCCCGGAGGAACTTTTCAATCATCAATTTTTGGACATTGCAATAAACTGAACCGGAAGTGGCCACCACAGCGCCACCTACGGACTTCTTCATTCTACTCAACATAGTCCCTCACTGGGCACTGACTCTGTCTTTTTCATCCAGAGCCATCCAGCAGTGAGGACTCAAAATTTCTACAGTCTAAACATTTCTTCTGGTTCACCAAGCACTTAGCTTGTTGAACACACTTAAATTTCTACACTGTTTTACTTTTTTAATAAAACTAAATTAAAACTTTTGATGTGCGGGCACCGCACCTAAGTTTTAAACTTTCCAAGTAAAACAGCTTTCTTCTCTTGCTTTCAGGAGAGTTCAGCCATCTTGAACTTCTCCTTTGTTTGTGCATTTAAAAAGTTCAGCCATCTTGAACTTTTTGTTCTTTGTGTGTTCTTCACACACACTCTCTTCATTCTTGTTTTCAAGTAAAACTAAAAGTGCGGGCACCGCGCTCTAGCTTTACTCTTCATATTGCTTGCCTCTTCTTCAGGCAACTGCAATACACTTTCATTTCTAATTCACTTTCCGCAGTGCAATTTCGATTGGGTGGTGTACCACGCTCGAGGTTGTATTGTACATCTGCTGTTTCTTTATTGAGGTTTTTGGAATTCTCATAACCTCCACGTGGTCGCCAAATACCACGTGTCGAGAGAGATCCTTCTAAAATCTGACACTCAATAGAGAACTCACGACGCTACACCAGTTGGGAACCAAAACTCGTCACACGCCCAACTGAGGACACGATCAATACGATACAACCATCACCACACTAACGGAGTGAACGGCCACTTCGTTATACACGTCACAAGCGTAGGTAATCTATCGTTACTCAGTGTATAAGAGTATGATAGTGTCGGTTACCGACGCACAGTGACAACACCGACCTACAAACTGAACGAGTCCCATCATACTGGAACCGAAAAGTATAGCTCAGAGTGTACTCGAGAACCCTCGGAGCTGCACACAACGACTTGGACTTCGCCGGACTCATTCATCACCGCACATTCACATTACACAAGCCACGTCATTAATCATGGCTACCTCACACGACAATACGGGGTCCCTGACTGATCACCAGGGTTCACACGAAGATCTGTTGGAAGTACCCGTGACTACTGATGTGACACCACCGCCGCGGCCGACTGGGGCCGAGTTTGACCACCTGTCACAACAAGTGGCTGCACTTTCGACTCGTATGTCTCAGCTCATAGACGACCGATTCACACCGAATCGACAGACTACACCACGGCGGACAACACGCACACACCGACTTCGCGACGATGACTCGGACGCCTCTTCAGCTCCCTATGTTGGCTACAGAGAGCGTCACGATCGTTACGAAAGACATTACACACCGCACACACGTCATCTACCGCGTAACCCTGACTGGCAACAACAAGGGCAGTCAGATGATCCGCGTCACAGAGATGAGCGTGCGGAAATACCGATTATGACACGTGCTGATTCTCCTCACTCGCTTGTCCGGGTTGCACGTAGCGGTCGCCGCTCGGTACCCCCGGAACAACAGCCTCACCAAGGAGCGACACAAGGCACTTCAGTTTACGCGCCACGTTTTCCACCGCAAGGGGTAGGTCTGATGCCGGCTGGAATGCCAAACGTCCAGGATGGCATCTATCGACCAACCCCCAGAGAACCCTCCGTGGAAGAGTTCAATAAGAAATACAGCAGTCGCCACCCTGCCGACTCAATCCAAAAATTCAACGGATTGACAGGTTTCCGTCCCTTCCTGGAAGAATTCGAGGAAGTGGCACACCTGTACGGTTGGAAAGACCACCACAAGGAGGAATACATCACGGGGTGTTTCACTGGGGCCGCCCGAACGTGGCTGAGTAAACTGAGGTATGAGCTTCAGGACATTCCTTGGCCAGCACTGAGAGTACAGATGGTAGATACGTTCGGGAAGCCGAACGAACTGGCCATCTTGGAGAAAAAGTATACAGAGATGCTCCAGAAGGAAGGTGAGAGTACACAAGCTTTCATCTGGGAGTTTATGATACTCGGCGACCGAGTTTACCCACAACTTGATGATCAGCTGCGTATAAGTCAGTTGCGCCGCGCTCTACATCCCACCATACAGAACGCCGCACACCACGCATCGACAACGTCGTTCAAGGACTTCGCGAACGCCGTCCTCAATATGGAGGTGGTCTTGCTGTCCTTGGATAAATGGCCGACGGAACCAAAACCCGCAGCTGATTCACAGTCGGGTAAAGGAGCATCGAAGACCGACCAGGAGCCGGCGGCAGCCGCCAGCCCTAAAGACAAACCACACCGGTCTAGGCATGATAAAAAGCCTAGTCAGACTGCTGCCACCAATTGAAACCGACACTCTGCAGCGGACCCCCAACCAGAGACCACTCGCACGTTCGACAAGAGTAAGTCGACGTGTTATAATTGTGGCAAATTGGGGCATTTCGTCCGTGAGTGTCGGCAACCAAAGAAGAAGGTTGCAATCAAGCAGTTTGGGGAGCCGGTTACCGACTATGACATCAAAGGAGAGGTGCCTGAAACGGATATCATCACCGAAGACGGCATTGAGTTTGCTCTGATACGAGTGGCGGGACAAATCCGCCGGATTCCTCTTCCAGCAGCAGACTCAGCCGCCGGAGCACCTACTCCTGATAAACCCGACAACGACAGCTCTGACGACTCTGAGGACATACCAGTCAAGGTGCTCGACCGGGCTCCTGCACATAAATGGACCCCGGACGAGCTAATCGTTTGGCAGGACACGCTCGACGTCCTTAAACAATCCACCAAGGAGATTGGGTGCCGTGAAAATAAAACAATAGCCATCATGGCTCCCGGAACCCAATCGCCGACGAAGGGCCACTCCTGCTGCCGAAGACTAATGACAACGGTGTATGAGCAGCTGGTAAGCAGCTGCTCACCTCAAGAAGTCGGAGACTATGATGCCAGCGACAAGAACCCACGCATCGCCGTCACGATCAACGGGAAGAGTATACGAATGCTCGCGGACACCGGAGCTACGGGCAGCGTTATCACCATTGAACTCGCGCAGGAACACAAGTTCGAAATCGAGCCTGTGTTAATCCCACCCAACATTCAGGGTGTGGGAGGCCAACGGATCACCGTGGTGGGGCGACTCGCCGCGACGGTCCAGCTGGGCCCCCACGCTGTGCGAGGGCACTTACTAGTGATTACCGGCTGGCACGAAGCCATCTTAGGCCGAGATCTAGGCCGGGCTCTGCACTTAGCTGTGTCCATGACAACAAATAAAGTATACATGGAGGACGACCTCTTCGAGTCCACACTCCGACAAAAATGCATCGAAGCACACATCGGATGGGCTCTGGGAGAAACTTCCGTAGAGGCCCTTGGCAAATCTGCCAGCACCTCTAAGGAAAACCTCGAAACTCCACCCCGTGAGTGACGACGAAAGCAACGGCCACCCACGCTGTCAAGAAACCAAACGCGACGAAAATAAAACAATAATTCACCAGTGTTTATTTCATGACTATGGAAATAAACACCAGCAACCATCAAATATCAACAATAGAAGAGCGGGAGGAATTTGAGAATTGTTGTGTTGAGAAACAACTGAGGACAGTTGTCAAGAGGTGGGGGAGGGGATAAAAGGAACCCCCCCAATGAATAAACAACCCCACAGCATCAACAACCCCTCTAAACACTCTCAAATAACTCCCAAAACTCTATAAAATTCATACAACTTTAATTTTTGAAACACTTCTAAACTTTTCAAAATGGCCGCCAATATTTACATATTGGCAACCATTTCAAACATGCAATAAACTACACCGGAACCACGTGGCCTTCACAAACAACTGTCAACCACGTGGTACACCTGGGAAAAACGCCGAAGGCCAGTCAAGGACGTTCAGAAGAAAAATCAAGAGCCATAAAAGGGTCAGCAAAAGAAAAACACCGTGCTCCCCTTTATTATGGACGGACGTCATTGACCATGATGTTGACAGTAGAGGGATAGAAAACTTCAAAGAGACAATTGCTCTGGGGGCCAGACCAATGCACTGGGACTTCAAAGAAAAAAAAACAAACAACAAAAAAACTGCAGGCCATAAAAAAAAAACAGTTTTGAAGATTTTGTGAGAGCGGACACCTTCAATTAAAAAATAAAATTGAAGAACCTGTCACCCTCTCAATTAAGATCGAATTGTGGGACACCAACTCCTGTCCCACTCCCCCCTAAAAATAATAACAAACAGCAAGGTACATTAGTAACCTTGCTGACCTATTCTTTCCAAAAAAAAAAAAGGGCATTTAAGGAAAAGAAGGGGAGAAAGTTAATGGGCAACTTCACACCTCGGTGTGAAATAAAAATAACGGCCCTTCTCCCTCGAGATTCCTTAGTCCTTTTGTTTATCTAAAAATAATAAACAGGACCGACTCTGATAAGAATTAGATCAACACCTCTCACATCCAATATCGGTGGGACAACCCCCACCCCCAATAAATAAAGTCGTGAAGAAACCAATTAGAGTAAGGTGTCTTATTCTAAAAGGGGCCGGCCCTTCTAACTTTTAAAATTAAATAAGAAAAGTGACCAAACTTGGTCAATTACCACTCGATTTGCTCTCTTCAAAGAAGCACTCGTTTTTGTTCATCTCTTTATGCTCGATCTTCTTCAATCATCAAATCTTCAATCTACTTCTGTGCCAAGTTCCAAATTTTAATTTCGAACTTCTTCAGTTTTTGTTGTTAATCTAAAGCTTGAGTGCCACCTTCAAGCCTTTGAACTCACGTGCAGTGCATCAGACCTTCAGAACTTTTTGGACCTCTTGAAATAATAACAGAGTGATCGGGGACCGATTTCTGTTATTATTTGGAAGTAATCACCAGCAGCGGGACTTTTGAAAAAGTAAGAACTTTTAAACTCTTGAGAAATATGCCAGGTAGAGGCTCATGGAGAGGAGGCAGAATGATGTCTGCCTCTTCTAGTGAAGATGAGACGGAGAGTGGAAAGGCGGGCGCCGCCAGTGCGCCAACAACAAGAAGAGAGTCGCCAAATACAATAGATAGGCGCCGCACCTCCTCCGAACCGGAGAATTTTCACCGGCGTGGGGAGAAGCGCCTAAAAGCAAGCTTCAAGCGACCTGCCAATGTCGGGCGCGAAGGGAAGCCGGCTGCTCCAAGCAGCATCGTCCCCTTCGACGTCACGACATCAAAACACTACTGGGAGGAGCGGGAAGACCGCATCGATATCAACATCATGGCATGGGGGGTTAACCAGGCGTTCCGCGATAGCATCGCGCCTGGTCAACCCATTCCGGGTGGAGCTGAAGCAAGAGGGAAGCATGGGGGAGGCGGATCTGTGCCTTCCCCCCTCGAAGACCTCCACTTGGAGCTGCAGAGGGAGGCTGCTCTTCGTCAGGCAGCCAGAGATAAAAAGGAAGGGGAGGACAATCTAGCGTACCTCCGTGCGGTTTGCGCCCGCCTTGTCGAGCTGGGCTTACCGTGTACGGCGCAACTCCCGAAGGAGGAGCTCCTGCGAATCGAGGCCCGACTCCAAGAAGCCGCCCGAGTTACGTCGTCAGCTACGTCATCATCTCCATCCTCAAACTCGCCAGCAACCCTGACAACTGGCCTCTCCACATCTCCTTCTCCACCCATAACGCCACCAGAGCCTTTCCAACACTGCTCACCGGTGCCGTCACTCACTCCGCCGCCTCCTCCTCATACACCATTATCATCACCACCAACCTCCCGATGTGCCACGCCTCCACGCAGCGAGGCCGCCACACCAACTCCGACTCCAAAGTTACCTTCCATAGTGGTGGTCCCCCAACCTGTTCGCGTTCAGGTTCCCACTGGGGCTCGCCCCAAGGAGCCTCAACAGTCCTACAGGGGCCACCACTCTTCTCGAGACTCTCTTCAACGGCCACAGCCACGTCGCTCTTCGCCACGTGGTTCCCATCTTTCGCCCCGACGCCGACCCGACGGAAGAAGTCAGCAGGAACAACGTGGTTCCTCTGGACGCGGCCTTCCGCCGCGTAATAACTTCGACCCAAGGGTCAGGCAAGATCTACAGGATCACCGAGTCCGACTGGACCGCGACCATCGCTATGAAACTCGGGGCCCACCTAATCGGGTCCCGCATCGCTCTCCTCCTCCGCCACCTCCGGGCCGCCCTTCTGGACGACCTACGCCTACACCTTTGATGCCGCCACCTTCCGCCGAGCGTGCCGCGTTCTTGAAAAAACAGAAGGCCATCACAAACCTTCTGCAAGACGTCATGCAACAGGGAGGTGACCCCATGGAAGCACTAGGCCGTGCACCAGGAAGTGCCAAGCCACTGGAGGCGCTGAGCAGGAAGTCAGCATCAAAGCGACTACGTCAGCGGGCCCGCGATATGGCCCGGTCCGCCTTGCGCCATGCCAGGCCTATCGCGGGTGCATCAGTTTCTCTGGAACCTGCGGTTCCAGAGAACACCCTTTACGTAGGACACTTCTCTTTGGAGGAAGGGTTCCCCCGTCTGGACCTCCCTCCCCGGGAGCGATATGTCGTGGGACTCTCCCGCCTAACAAGTGTCCTCGTCACCATCGTCTTCCCAAGAAGACGGATTGTTGAAACCATCAGTTTCGCCGGAGATGCCATCGATGAAGCCACGGAAGCCCTTTTGGGAGCTTTCGTCAACTCCGTCTTTGGACTGCAAGCTGGACAGACGTTCCGCACCAGTCGTCACTACATTCCGGAACCGGATCCTCGTTACCGAATTGCCATCTTATGGGACGCCGCTTGGGCTACGCTGTACAACAAGCGGTCCTCCCGTAAGATTATCGGGGACCGGGACATCTTCAATATCTTCCACCGGGATCTACCTGACGACCAGGGACAATGGCTGTCTGCCGCATCCAGCTACCGATGAGGTCAGGTCCGGCGGGATTACCCCCCGTACGGTTCATGGACCCAGGATCCTCCCCACCCTCCGCAGCAGGGATAGCTGCGTGCCACATGTACTCATGTGGTTGCCACCCATCCGGGTGGCAGTATCGAAAAAATTTATAAAAAATAAAATACGTTGCAACTGTCCTGTTTCTTTAAAATTTCAATAGCGGCTCGCCACTCAGCGAGCATTAATTATCTTTGTTTTATGTTTTCAGCCTTTTTCAATTTTTAGGGGCGCTGACACTTCGGTGCCAGTGCCTTTCCATAACCACCTCTGTACACGGTAAGTCCTCAGCCACCCATGTCTCCCCGCTGCGTAACTTGAAAACCTTCCACCCTTGGCTGGAGTACGAGGACGTACTCCAAGCAAAGTTGGAGGGTATGTAACACCCTGTAAATCGTGATCCCGCCAAAACCATAGCCTGGGGGGTAAACAACTCTCAACCGTCCCTCCCTCCTCTCTGACTCACCTTTCTGACTCATGCCCAAGCGGCGGATTGATACATAAAGGACCATGGTCACTTGGACCTGGTTACACCTCGCAGGTGTACACAGGTCCAAGGTATAAAAGGACCATGTTCCTCTTTGTTCCTAAGTTCTTTCCTTTGCCTGTTTTTGAGATAAATTCCAAATCATGGGCCTGAGGATTCACCGTTAGTATTTTACTATTCACCCTTGTATCTGTACTTCTTACAAGGAATGAATAAAAGTGTTGTAACAAGAAGTAGCGTTGTCTCTATGTCTTTATGTTAATAACTTCTCTTCAGAGGCCGGAGGTTTCATAGGGCAGGAGCTATACGATTCTCAGCAGCTACAACATCTTCTCTAGTCGGAATACCGATGGAGAAGATGTATATCAGCATCAACCGGAAGAGAGAGAGATGGCCGCCACTCTCCTGCATCGATTTCACCCCCCTGCAGAAGAGTGACTACAATCTATCTCCATCCAGCTCTCTCTACAGCTCGGATCTTCTCTGTGCAGGTGTCATACTGCTCAGAGAAGAAACGAAAAGTAGAAAATGTCATCTAAAGGTTGGTAATAAAATATTGGTTGATGTCAAAAGCTCACAGCTTTGTGGGCCTGATGGGCTCTGTGGGCTGGGCCCTGTATAAAGTCTCATGGGCTAGGCCTCAAATTTTGACACAATGTAGGTATCTAATTTGTCCACATTTAAAATTAATTTTATAAACAGTTTTCGTGTAACATAACAATCTAATTACGTAAAGTGAAGAATGTCAAATTGAAATTACATAATAGAATCTTGTCAAACAATTTGGACTAGGCACTGGCGTAGCCAAGATTTTTTGGGGTGGGGGTCCAAAATTATTTTTTTAAAATAAAGCTAGAAGAACTATCGATTGTCCACAATAAGGTGGCACGCTGCGACGTATGAAACTCGCTTGCAGAACTTTCATGCCAGCATCGTTGTAAACAACTCGTGTTCATTTGTATTGTGAACTGTGAGCATTGAAGTTGTCACACATGTAAACACAGCTATTTTTTTATGTAGATAGAATTTTTTTTGAGGGGGGGGGGGTCCGGAACCATGGACCGCTCCTTTGGCTACTCCACTGAGACGGGCCTTGTTTACCATTATTAAGACCTGCTAGCAGCACCTGTAATCCACAGCTTGTACTTCACTTTTGGTGGTATTATTTCCAGACTCATCTAACGTGTTACTAATAAACGAACCCAGTGCTGCTGAACTCAAATTCTATGCCAAGTTATTAGCAGTGGGAAATAACAAGTCTTCAGGAAACACTTTTTTTAATTCTTGGCACTTAAAATCACTTTATGTGAACGTCCTTAATAATGATTATAATTTAATAGTAGAATTAATAGAATTTAATAGTAGAATTTTCCAAAAGAAAAGCCGTCAACAATAACATTTAAAGAGACCATTACCTCCAGAAATTTCTTTTCAAAATATTGCCAAGACTTACCCAACGATTGTCAAAACGATTTTTAAATTATAAAATAAGTCAACAAAACCATAAAAAACTTGAAAATGAAGTGATTTTTCTTGAATTCACCAAACGACGCCATTTTAAATTTCCAAAAACAAAAGACTCCCCTCCTCCCCCATTTTTGTGGCAAAGCTTCTAACCTCACATTTCCAGAATTCCTTAATTAAATACATGTACATGTATTTCCTATTCGTATTCAACTCAATACAACCTTCCATGTGGAATAATTCAAATATTAAATCCAGGGTAGATTCAAATGAAAGTAATGTGATGTGACAACACATCAGAATTCGAGTAGAGAAGTATACTTTGGGGTTTTTTGTTGCCAATGTCTGTTGTTTGGTAGCGCATCTATCTGATAAAGTTCATTTACATGAAGTCAACTGATTTAAAATTATTTTGGTAAAATTGTTTTGGTAATCGTTGAATAATTCTTGACAATATTTTGACAAAAAATTTCTGGAGGTAATGGTCTCTTTAAGAGCCTAGATGTAGCATTTATTTCACATCTTCTCCCGAATGTAGGCGCGCGATCGTTTTTGATTTAAAAATGTTTTTTAACGTTTTTTCTCCAGGTTATTATTGTTTTAAGTCGTTTTTAACGAGAGTTCTTCAAATGTTTGTAAATGTTGGTTCAATAGAGTTTTAACATGGAATGAAAAAACGAACGATTTTGAAGTTTGTTTAAAACTTGAAGGACCTTTTCAAAATTTATATAAAGCGAGAACTTAAAGAACACTACTGTTCATTGCATTTTCCACTTTACTTTATTTTAATGTGTTTTTAATTGAGCGATTGTGAGACCATTTCTTGCAAGTTTTGTAACACTATAGTAACACTATACTCGTTGTTGTCTGCTCAAAATAACTAGATGGAGGTGTATCTAGGCTCTTAAAAATTGTCCACCAGTCTTGAAACCAGGCTGTGTCACCCATATCTATTCCTGCCACCTTTCCTCCTTGTCCTCCGACCAAGACCGTCCTCCACGAAGGCAAACATGTCCAAAACACAATTAATTGCATAAAAATTTAAATACGTGTGTGGAGGATGGTCCTTGCCGGAGAACAGTTCTTCCGAATTGAGGACGGTCCTCCACAGGTGGCAAGCCTATCCATATCGTAAACATTGAATTTCAAAGTTAATTTATGAGGTACCTGTGACATAAGAGAAGAAAACATCTGGTGCCTCAATTTTTTTTGAATTAGTGGTCCTAGTATTCCAAGAAATCCTATCTGCAACAAAATAAAATAAAATAGTAAATGTTGGCTACGTAATTTAGTCAGCAAAATTGAAAGTTATGGCATATTCACACTAGGCAGGCTTACTAGCTGCTGGTTGCTGCTGGCTGGTTGTAGCCCTCTAGCAGCATAGTGTGAACTGCTACCAGCAGCTGCTTTCTCCAACAGGCTAGTGATTTTTAATAGCAGCTGGTGAAGTTGAACATGTCCAACTTTAGCAGCTACCAGCTGGTCATGTGACTCCCTTCCTGCTGCTACCAGTGTGCTACCAGCTAGTGTGGCCCCTTTGTCACTAGTAGTGACACTAGTGGGTAGTTGAAAGTCCACTGCTTGGGTTGGTTGGTTGTTAGATTTTGTGTTTTTGCAAGACGGTGAAAAAATGCCTTGCACTGCTAATATCAGCAGTGGCTGGGCAAGTGTGAACCCAAAAGGCGCATTCACACTAGGCTGGTTTACAAACCGCTGGTTGCTGCTGGCTATTAGCAGCAACAGCAAGCAGCGGCTGCTTTGGGTTCACACTTCTCCAGTCACTGCTGGTATTGGCAGTGCACGTCATCCAATCACTGTTGTGCAAAAACACAAACTCTAACAACAACCAACCCAAGCAGTTGTTACACACTGGTAGCAGCAGGAAGGGAGTCACATAAATAAAGTTGGACATGTTCAACTTCACCAGCCGCTGTAAAAATCACCAGCGTGCTGGAGAAAACAGCTGCTGGTAGTGGTTCACAATATGCTGCTAGAGCGCTACAACCAGCCAGCAGCAACCAGCGGCTGGGAAACCAGCCTAGTGTGACTGCGCCTTTAGTGACCTCTAGCTACCGATGTGTCTGTCTATATACACAATACATTTTGTTATTTATTATACTGTAAGCGACTAAAGTATATGCTTGATATATGCTTGTACGATAATTGCATCAGTCTGTCTGCCAGGACACTTTTCAACTAAGTTCGACTCAAGAGCCACAACCTTCCACTTTAACTGCACAAATTGAGTTTGAACAGGAAGAACAGATGGAGAACTAGTGAGATAGTGCCATGAAATAGTGAAAGTTGACATAGTTCCACATTGTAGGTTGTGGCACAATTACTACTGTGTGGGACGCCTCAACTTCAACTCAACGACGCCTCAACCGCCCCCTTAGTGTGGGACGCCTGAACAGAAATTGGAGGAACACGGGCACTGGCCTCACAATGCCTCAAAATAGGCACTGGTTGTTTTTAATTTGAAGAAACCATTACCTCCAGAAATATATTTTCAAAATATTGTCAAGACTTACCCAACGATTGACAAAACGATTTTTAAATTTTAAAATGTCATAAAAACCATAAAAAAACTTAAAAATGAAGTGACTTTTCATGAGTCACCAAAGGACGCCATTTTAAATTTCCAGAAACGAAAGTCTCATCCTCCCTATTTTTGTGGCAAAGGTTGTCAGTATTCACATTCAACTCAATACAAACTTCCATGTGGAATAATTTAAATATTAAATCCACAGTACCTTCGAGTAGAGGAGTATATTTTGGGAAGTTTTGTTGCCAATATCTGTTGTTTGGTTGTCTGATAAAGTTCATTTACATGAAGTCAACTGATTTTTAATTTTTTAAATTATATTAATGACTTATTTTAAATTTTAAAAATCGTTTTGGTAATTGTTGAATAATTCTTGACACTATTTTGACAAGAAATTTCTAGAGGTTGTGGTGTCTTTAAGAGCCTAGATCCACGTCCATCTTGTTGTTTTGAGCAGACGACAACGAGACGAATGAGTGTTCTTATATGGTGTTACTAAAACTGCAAGAAATCGCCTCAAAATCGCTCAATTAAAATACAGTAAAGCGCAAAATGCAATAAAAAGTATTGTTCTTCACGTGCTCGATTTAAATAATTTTTTAAAAGGTCCTTCTATTTTTAAACAAGGTTCAAAGTCGTTCGATTTTTTTTAACCCCATGTTAAATCCCATTGGCCCCAAAACCGTCCCACAAACATTTGAAAAACTCTCGTTAAAACGATTTAGTACAATAATAAAATAATTAGCACATATATTCATGCATTGGCTTCACGATGTTTCCTTTTTATAAATTTTGAAAATGTCCTTCTATTTTTTTAATAACGTTTAAAATCGTACGTTTTTAAACTCCATGTTAAGTCCCATAGGGCCAAAAAACCGTCACCCAAACATTTGAAGAACTCCCATTAAAAACGACTTAGAATAATCACATAATAATTAGCACGTGCATTAATCTATTGGCTTCACCATGTTTTCTTTTTATAAGATTAGCACGTGAAATTGTTTTTCTATTAATTATTATGTGACTTCGAACCAGGAGAAAAAAAGTTAAAAAACCGTTTTTCAATCAACAACGATCGCAGCGCCTACATTCGGAGTAATTTTGAACTAAACAATGTATCTAGGCTCTTAAGATAACGTCCCTGAAATTATCCCCCACCCAAACACTAAACGGCTTTTTTCAACATACCTGGAAAATAACTGAAGTGATAAATAAAATGCCACAAACGCTTAAGAAAATGATATATTCCTTCAATGCATCTTCTTGTTCATACTGATATTTATTTGGTGAAAAAATCTGAAAGCAATGAAAAAGTGATTTTTAAAAAGTAATATAGCAATGGACGAATATAAAATTATCTGGAAAAAAATTTAAAATTTAAAATGTTCTAAAAAAATCAAACTTGGTTTTGATTTTTTTTTTTTTGCTTCAAGCATTCTATTTCAAGATACAATTTATTCCGTTTCCCGTGAAGCTTCCTCTTTCGCATTGTGCTTTGACCAATTTTGAAGACTATTTTGGGACATGTTTGGGTCAAATTCAGCCACTGTCCTTCCTCCATCCCATATGAAATAACCTTTGTCACTGCCTCTTTATGAAACAATCGAGCAGGCACCCCTGGGTAAAGGCATTGTAAATTCATTCACTCAATGATAATTCTAATAAATAATTCTAACAATAGCCATAAGCTGTAAACCACACTTAAATTTGGCCTGATAATAGAGGATAAAATTATTTTGCATACGCTCGTACTTAACAAAGACATTAGGCTTTTCATTAAACGGTTCAGTTGAACGATAGGACCATAGCTTTTGTATGTTGATAACTTTGTTGAAACGAAATTTTAAAATTGAAATGAAACGAAACCTACAGCAGCCATCTGTGGAATTGATTGCAAACCGAAACATGTGTTTGTAAGACCAAAAAGAAAACTTCCGATAATTCCAAAAAATAGTAAGAATGATTCAAGAACTCCAAGTTGAAATAAGCGGAAAAACACAGGGCAAATTGATGACTTCTTTCCGTCGAAAATGTTTATTGAAATCTATAAAAAATAAGATAAACATAATAAAAAACCTATTACTAAGATATAAATCACATTTTCATTAAAAATAAGTTTAGATGTTTTAAGAAATTGCAAATTATATAAGTTACTAGCAGAGATACCTGGCGTTGCCCGGGGCAAAATATGAAGATAGCCATGCCACAATGTTCTTCTTGCTTGAATATGAATTATGCATACAATTTTTTCCCAGGATATAGACGTTTTCCCTAAAGGCACTTGCCTTACGGACACTTGCCTTACTGATACTTGCTCTAAAGAGACATTTGCACTAAAACCACTTTTTTTTTTTTTCTTGGGGTTAAATGTCTAGTTGTACAGAAAACTGTCACCACTTAAACTCAAAAGGCATGTCAGAATCTTATCAGAAAGATACATGGAATGAGTTAATGTGCATTTATTTCAAATGCCTCTTTATGTCAAATGCTGTTTAGGTCAATTGTTCTCTGTAGGTCAAACACACATTTAGGTCAAATGTCCTGTTAGATAAATTTGTCTTTAGGTCAAATATCTTTTTTGGTCAAATGCCCCTTTATGTGAAATATACTTGTAGGTCAAATGACCCTTTAGGTCAAATGCATATTCACTTAAAATGTTATGGGTAAACTTGGCTTTAAGTCGACCATTGTTTTAGGTCAAATGCCATTAGGTGTAATGCCTATTAGGTCAAACATTGTTTTATGTCAAATGCAATTTTAGGTTAAAAAACTAGGTAAAATGCCCCCTTAAGTCAAACGACCTTTTAGGTCAAATGGATATTTAGGTCAAATGCCCTGCAGGTCAAATTTTCTTTAGGTCACACTCATTTATTTCAAATGTGTATTTTGAGAAAATGAATGTAGAGCAAATGTTTAAGGCATGTCATTTTAGGACAAGATGCCCTTTAGGTGAATTGGTATTAGAGCATATATTTTAGGTCAAATGATGTGTAATTGTTTTAGTGCCAGTGTCAAATACGTAGATAGCTTCTTGCAAGATATGTACTTTTATAGAGGTGTGGGACATATGCCCTAAAGACACTTGCCCTAAAGCCATTTGGAGTAATAAAACACTTGAAATAAAACCATTTACCCTACAGGAACATTTGCCCTAAAAAAACATTTGCCCTAAAACTACTCGCATTCAAAGGACAATTGTCCTAATCAGTAGTGTAGATTTATGACATTTTGCATGCTGCAAGTGCACAAAAAGTGCACCTGCAGCATGCAGAATCCATTTAACATACTCCACCAAAAGACACTAAACTATATCAAAAGAGAGAACAAAAAAGTAGTTTTAGCACAAATGCGTTTAGGGCAAATTTCCCTTTATGGCAAATGTCTTTAGTGCAAATGGTTTTAGGGCAAGTGGATTTAAAGCAAATGTTGCTTTAAGGCAAGGGTCTTTAGGGCTAATGTCTATATCCCCTTGTATAAATACAGTAGATAGATATGTATATATAAAGAAAGCTATGAGAACGTGTCTAAATCCCCCATCTTGCACGTGCAGGGTGGTTGCCGGTGTGTCACTTGTTGGGTCAAAGAAAGTATTCCTGCCAAATTTTGTTCCTATAGGTGAAAAGGTTTGGGAATCCATAGTGGACAAACAGACAGACAGACAACCCACATCCAAAAACATAGATAACATTTTATCTGCAGTTCCAAACTGCAGTTTTCAGAACTATATAAAATGACAATTTCATCAAGTTTTTTGTAACACTTCGTATATCGTGATCCCCTAGAATACTAGTCTGAGGATGTACGACTTCTCCCTGTTCCTTCCTTTTTTATGTAAGAATATGTTTGAGAGCAGAGGGATATTTCTTCGACTGTGGTCGTCTGAACCTAGTTGCACCTCGTAGGTGTACACAGGTCCAAGTGTATAAAAGCACCACGTTTTTCATTGTTTGGCATCCATTTCTGTATCAAATTCCTTAACTTGTTGTCGCATTGATTTTTAGTGGTTACAACAATGGGCTCATGGACACATGTCTCATGTAAAGGTTCATCTTCAGAATTATTCATATCTCTTGATCGAAGATAAATAAAAGTGTTTTAACAAGAAATTATGTAGTCTTTTCGTCTTAACTGAACTAATAAATCAATCGGGGCACCACAGGACAAGGAGGTAAAAGAACCCTGCTGGAGTGACGTTGAAATGATGCAAAAACGGGTGGTAACCACCTTGTCTGAAGAGTTTCATTCTCTTCACTGTCTTTAGGAAGCCATGGTAATCAGCAGCCATCGGTGTACTTCTGACTCTCCATCTTTCCTCGTATTGTAGCCATACGATAGAAGAAGGACATCGGTAAAGAAGTAGAGTGAGATCGTGTCGTGTCGTTTTTCACATCTTTATGATTGTTTAGATTTTTTTAATTCAAGTCATTTAAGGTGGTTTTAAAGTAGTCTATATAAGGTGCAAAATGAAGAGAAAGTTTAATATGTTTTAGACACTAGTAGATTAGCTTAGTTTTAGTGAAAGGTGCTGGTTGTTGCTGGCTATTAGCAGCAACAGCAAGCAGCAGCTGTTTTGGGTTCACACTTCTCCAGTCACTGCTGGTATCTGCAGTGCAAGTCATCCAATCACCGTCATACAAAAACATAAACTCTAATAAAAACCAATCCAAGCAGTGGAGTTACACACTGGTAGCAGCAGGAAGGGAATCAAATGACCAGCTGGTAGCTGCTAAAGTTGGACATGTTCAACTTCACCAGCTGCTGTTAAAATCACTAGCGTGCTGGAGAAAGCAGCTGCTGGTAGCAGTTCACACTATGCTGCTAGCTGGCTACAAGCAGCAACCAGCAGCTGGGAAACAAGCCTAGTGTGAATGTGCCATAAGGGTATTTTCATGTTGATATCTTAAAAAATAATCTTTTTTATGAGTTTAAAAATGACTCCAATTTAAGCAGGGAACTCTAAGTAGACTATATTGTAACACCCAGTAACTCATGATCACACCAAAACCATAGCCTGGGGGTAAACAACTCATACCTGTCCCTCCCTCTTTCTACATTTAAAACCCAAGTGGCAGATTAATACCTTTTAGAACCATAGTCGCTTGGACCTGGTTACACCTTGTAGGTGTACACAGGTCCATGGTATAAAAAGACCATGCTCCTCTTTGTTCTTGGTGCACTCTTTCGCTCTGCTTTTGTACTATGTCGATTACTATATCCATATGACAAAATGAGCACGTGGATGCACCTTTAATATCAAATATTCACTCATGTAATGTTACTGTTTCTGTACAAGAGTGAATAAAAGTGTTTACAATATAAAACTGCGTTGGCTACTGTTATGTAACTAATCCTTCTCTAGGCAAGCCAGAGACATCATAGGGCAAGAAAGCATACGGATCCCTACGGAGCAGCAGATCTTCCAACCAAGATGAAGATGAACTACAAAGGCGACCAGAAGTGGATGTAACCGTCCGTCTGAGCGGATTACACCCCTACACTCAGAAGGACGACTACAATCCATCACCATCCAACTACTTCTGTAACTCGAATCTTCTCCGTATCATTACCACGCTATCCAGGGAAGAAACGAGCTACAGAAAGACAGCGTAACGAGTTGCTCAAGGGTCAAGAATCGCCATCACGCTGTTTATAAACTTCTTAAGAACCTACATACACTTCCATTAAAGTGCATAATGCAATATAAAATATTGTTCATTAAGTGGTTGCTTATGTAACACCTTGTATTTCACCTTTCTACCCATCCCATAGCCTGGCGGTCGCTTGGGATCTAACGGACATATTTCCATCCCTTCCCTCCCTCTTGAAGGCCCCAAAGCTGCGAGACACATCCTGTTTCCGGTTTAAATTTAAATGAACCGGTTTTTTCTTATTGACATAGTTGAATAGTTTTAGTAGCCAAATTAAACTAGAATTTTGCTTCCGTCATGTATGACGGGTTACCCAACTAGTGTGGTAACTCGTCGGATAATAGCAAAATTAAACTAAAATTTATCACAGGCAATTGTGCCCAGCATTAGAATTTCTTTTGCTCCGCCCTTTTATGAACGTCATCAATTTCTAATTGGTTTGTTACTTGGTCTGAAATCATAAAAGGGTGGAGGAAAAAAAATTCTAATGCTGGACACCATTGCCTGTGAATTTGGCTCCCATCATTTATGACGGGTTACTCCATTAGTTATATATTACATATATATTATGCCAGGTCTGTCCTTTTCATGTGAGTAACGTTTTAACCCTTGAAGCATGTCGGAATTTATGTAAATTTAAATGAATAAATGAACCGTGTTTTTTCTCAAGGTCAACTATATGTTGCACACTTCCCATCCAAGAACCCCATGATATTAAATTGGAGAGGGGAAAAGTTTGGAAAGTGTAAAGGGGGAGAGCGAAAGAAGGCAGGGGGTGACGGAAATTGAAATGAAAGGAGTAAAAAAAGGAAAAAAACGACGCGCATGCGCACACCAGAGACAATGAAACGCTCATTTTCTCTTTCAAATATAAAAAAGGGAAGGGGATAATAGTAGCAAAATTAAACTACAATTTTTTTTGCTCTGCCCTTTTATGAATTGTGTTGTTGGGTTTGTTACTTGGTCTGACAGCATAAAAGGGCGGAGGAAAAGAAATTCTAATGCTGGGCACAATTGCCTGTGAATTTTGCTCCCGTCATTTATGACGGGTTACCCCACTAGTATATATAGGGTCTGTGTGGGTGTGTGTGTGTTTAACGCTGTACAAACAAAGACAACCCCATGATATTAAATTGGAGAGGGAAAAAGTTGGAAAGGGTAGGGGAGAGAGAGAGAAACGTGGAGGGGAAAAAAGGGGGAGGGAGAAACTGAAATTGAAATGAAAAGAGTAAAAAAGAAACGAACGACGAGCATGCGCACACCAGAGAAAATGAACAACTCATTTTCTCTTTCAAATATAAAAAGGGGAGTGGATAATAGTAGCAAAATTAAACTACAGTTTATCACAGGCAATTGTGCCCAGCATTAGAATTTCTTTTGTTCCGCCCTTTTATGAACGTCATCAATTTCTAATTGGTTTGTTACTTGGTCTGACGTCTTAAAAGGGTGGAGGAAAAGAAATTCTAATGCTGGGCACAATTGCCTGTGAATTTTGCTCCCGTCATTTATGACTGGTTACCCCACTAGTTTTTAAATAATATTCAAAATCGTACATTATTTTGTTAAATCCCACAGATACAAAAAAAAACCTTCCACAAAAGTTTGATGAACACTCGTTAAAAATGATTTTGAACAATTAAAAGAAATTAGCAAGTGCATTAATGTATTGACTTCACGCTGATTGCTTTTTACAAGTTTGGCATGTTAAATTATTTTTTACTAACTTTTCGGTGACTTCATACCTAGACAAAAACCAATATAAATAAAGTATATTAAGTATGACAAACAAACCTCTTTGTTTATATGTATGTTTTGTGATTCCAATTTCATGCCATTTACTACCTGTCCGGGTATTATTTCTGTTGTAGCATCAATTGTTTGTATTTTGCTACCTAGAAAAATATTAATACTGTATAAAAGATACATACCGTTTATACATGTAAGTGAATCATTGTAAGAAGACGCTAATTGTACGTCAAAGGGTTTGAGCAAAAATGTAGGCTTGTGTCATTTTCTCTAATAGGGATGGATTAAAATGATGAACCGATGAACAGAAGAACATTTGGGGTATAACTAGAAAACCTGACGCACAATGCTTATAATATTACAGGCAGTTAGAAATAGGGGAGAACTTCAGTTGGCTCCACCCTTGTTATGACGACCGGCAACTTCTAATTGGCTGGTTATGTAGTCTGACGTTGAAAAGGGCGTAGCATGTGACGTCAGACAACTTAACCAGCCAATTAGAAGTTGCCCGTCGTCATAACATGGGCGGAGCCAACTGAAGTTCTGACCGATTTCTAACTGCCTGTTATAGAATTGGATGAACACTACACTTTTATATACATCGGTTATTAGGGTTGGTTACATTAAATTGAGTGTGTTGCTGGGTGGCATTCGTGAATCGTGGCACGCCCTTTTTTTTCAGAATGCAAAAAATCATATGGAATTTTATTCGGCAAATGTTGGTATAGAAATTGGAGAAAAGAAAAATTCCAAGGAGTGCTGATCACCTCTTAGAAAGTTTCAAAAGGTGAGTAAGTGTGGTTATATTTTAAAAAAAACTATTTCAAAACCGCAAATTTCTAACTCTTGTTAAACTGCATTGAGTACGCCCAAAAATATCCGTAAAAATCGTAAAAATAATTTTAAAAAAAAACAGAAAAAAAAATCAGCACGTGCGCCAATGTGTTATCTTCACTATTTTAATTGTGATTGTGGTTCTTAAAATTATTCTTAGGTATTTTTACGATCATTTTAATAGATATTTTTTTTTCGTACTCAATGGAGTTTAACATAGGAGTTATAAATTCGCGGTTTTGAAATAGTTTTTAAAAAGATAACCGCACTTACACATTTTTTTGCCATTCTATCACTCGAACAGCATATATTTCAGGTGCACATTGCACTTTGAAAACTTAATATTGGACAACTTTAAATATAAAAAATAAACATATTTCCGCGACTGTGTATTTTAAAAATTAACATTTTTTCTTTAAGATTGGGTCTTTGGGCTCGATAGAAAAACGATGCTAGCGCTCTTTGCAGAGATTTTTCTAAGTTTTTTTTTGTGATGTAGCCTCTTCATAGATATTCTATTTTACTTTTGTGTCCCGGACGGCGCCACGGAAAAACATCAACCAAAGATTTTTTTTAAAGGAACAACATTATGAAAATAGTTCTTCATGGCAATATCTTAAAAATAAACATTTTATAGCAGTTTGAAAATGACTTGTTTTTTGTTTTTTCCATTGACATATCATAAAACTATTTTCGCCTTTTCCAAACAGTCATAAAAGGATTATTTTTAAAATATCATCATGAAAAACTATTAGCGTTATCATAAACTATTCTAGTTTCTAAAACACTGACATTTTTTCTGATGTTTCTCCTGAACAAACATTTGCAAAACTGCTGGTGGTTGGAAGCGACCTAGTATTTAACATAATAGCCACACAGGAGCGCCATTAAAAGGGGGAGGTCGAAAACGAAATAAACATCTATTCAGCCACCTTACTGGACAAACAAGTTAATGTAAAGAATGTCTATAAAGCCCTTGTGCCGTTTCAATTTTTAATAACTTCACATCTACATAACACGGAAACAATCTGTAAAATGCACCTGAAAAGAAATTTATTCAAGGTTTAGCATTTAATTAATTGTAGAAATGTTAACTTTAGACATATCCACCATCTTTTTGGATAAAAAAAGATAACACATTTCTAAAGTACCTCAAACACGTATGTTCTGCAGTTGTGTTTGAATTTTAACACTGATCACATTTGTATGCCTATATCACAAACATTATTTAAAAATTGAAACTGCACAAAGACTTTATGAACATCTTGTATTTTCAGCATGTCATGTTTTCCCACTTACTTTTTTCAGGCAATTTAGATTGTGGAATCTGAAAAAAATGAAAACATATCAATTAATTTCATGTATAGGTATGTTTAACTTAGACCAGAGCCTCCAATAATACACTTGAATAGGAGACTATACTAATACCTTGTACACACATGATTTAAATGAATTCAAATTAAATGTGTTTAGGTGAATTATTCCCAATCCAGTTAAGGACATAAACCAAATAAAATTGACTTTATTATTAATATTTTAAATTGAAATACTAAATCAATCTTTTGTCAATAGTTTCTATATTATATTCAAGTATTAACTCAATATTTTCTGATTATTAATTGAATAAATTGAATTCGACAAATTGTTTGTTTGTCCTTCACAGGGCTCTGTAGAACACGTTTATTATTTAATTGCGTTTAAATTATCAGGTGTGTACTAGCCTACTATTTATTAGACACAAACTAGAAACAAGGTACTTTCCCGCCCTTCCAAAATGAGACAAAGAAATTCCCAAATCAAAAAGACTCAGTGGTAGCGGACCACAAAAGAGGTATATAGCAGTCCTTTCTATGAGACAATGGGTGTAGCTGAGAAGGCACTAATCTAGATAGTATGATGATTATAAAGGAAAATTTTATTCAACTCACAATGTCAATAAATCACCATTCAAGATAAGGGTCAACTGGCAAGGAGATAAAAGTTCTTTTCAATATTCCTTATGTAGGGAAAACTGTGGTCATCTGGCCATAATTTGCTGACATTCCCTTCAATTGTTTTTTTTATTAATACTAGGTTCAAGCAAAGTATTTTTTCGAAATAGATATATTTAGATATATATATTTATATATATATATATATTGTGAAATGTTCCCAATCTGTGATAATATACAGTATAAGGCTATCACTCACACCCATCGAAGACGGGCGTTAGTTCTAGTATATTTTAATAAATGCTGCAACTCGAAGGGGTAAAGAATGAAACACGTCATATCAGGGGTATTTACTTGGGCAAATAGATTAACTACAGCATCTCCCTTAATACCTTTTTAGAGACAAATACAGCCTCCTCACCAAATGCTTGTATCTTAATGGATTTATCATACGTGGGCATTTCAAAACTTCTGCACACTGCACATGGGAGGATGCAATTGTTCTGATTTTTGGGTCAGTTGTGTGTCAGACTTCATTTGAGAAAGTAATGTGTCAGACTTCATTTGAGAAAGTAGTTAGTAGGGTTTACATCATTTATGGAAGGGGCCCCTATGTAGGCTGATCCGGCCCTGTACAGAGAACAGAGCTCAGTTATCCTATAAATGCAGTTTTCTTTCGATTTTGGCACCGAAACTATGTCTGCAAAGTATGATTTCAATACATTCTGCAGAACTGCATGGCAAAAACGGTGCTGAAAGCTGTGTATGTGGACACCACTGACCTGCAATGTTTGTAAACAACGGGTTTGATTGCGCAGGCAAAATGTTGCGTGTGGACTGTACTTTAGATCTGATCTAAGTGAATTTCTTCCATTTCACGGTCGAGAATGGCTGAAGATGCACAACTTAGTCTTTGAATACGCACACTACCTTCTCAAGATTGATGGCACATTCCCACTGGCTATCCATGCACAGTGTGTAGAATATTTGAAATGGTCCTCATGTGAAGCAATAATATTAACTTGCAAGTAACCCTATCAAGACATGGCCCCACCTGACCTCACAAGCTACAATTTGAAATAATTCTTATTTTTGTGCTTTTGTGTTAATGATAAGCTTTTAAAATTGTTTCCATAACTTGACGGTTTATTTTCATTGGACTAATCGTAAATACAAGTGAAAATTTAAAGAAAACTATTCACTGCAGAATCTCTTACTTAGACTTCTAAATGTAACCAAAATGCAACGTGTACTTAAGAAATTTAAACTTTCCTTGGTAACAAGAAAACTTGAATCAATATAGTCTCCATTTCTTAACTAACGATGTGTCCTGTATGGATTATTAAAGCAAATAAAGTAGAATTGCAATTTTTTTAATATGCGATTTTATAATTGCACTAGCTGAGTTACTCGGCGTTGCCCGGGGCAAAATATGAAGGTATCCCTGCCACCCTGTTTTTCTTGCTTCAATATGAATTATGCATACAACTTTTATTTTTATGAATACATAGATATAAAAATATATGTCACATCCAGTATATTGACATTTGTCCTAAAGCTATTTGCCTTAAAACCATTTGGCCTAGAACCATTTGCCCTAAAATGATGTTTGAAACAAAAACCATTTGCCCTAAAGGGACAATTGCCCTAAACCAATTGCTCTAAAGGGACATTTGCAATTAATCCACTTGCAATTAAACCTTTTCCCCTAAAAAGACATTTGTGTTAAAACCACTTGAATGCAATAGAAACTAGGAAGCTCTTATATTACCCCCCCCATACTTTTGATTTTTTAGCCTGCTAGGGAATAACCCTTTCTAGAGTGTAGAAAGAAATGACACATGGTCTCCCAAGTCAAATGACAACTCCAGTTACGTGGCTACCTCGATTCTGGTTACTAGTTTTTAATTTTTTAAGTTTGTGTATTTTATGTACAACTATTTTTACTTAAACCACAAAAAATGAACAGGGGTGGAAGACCAATAGATCCTATTCAGGCTATTCATGAACACTTTGAAAAATACTGCATTATGAAAAAAAACTGGCTTAAAAAATTGAAATTGTGTAAAACTCGGAAAAAGCAATTATTCCCAGGTGGTAAATACTTTAGTAATATCTGGTAAATACCACTCATGGGAAAAACTTTGCCAACCCTTATTGTATAGGCTATATACATTACAACCTCTTTAGCTATTGATACCAAACCTTGCAAAGTCGCTCCACTCTTCAAGCGAAAACAATCATTTGCAATGACTTACATTGCCTAAATCAAGCTTGACTGTTATAGAGTGGAGCAGCATAAAAATAATGAAAAACATTTTATGCCGTCGACATTCTATACAAACAAAGTTGAGGTTTTAGTATATATGGTAATTTGATAATTGTCTTACCTGCTTTATCGCAAAGTCGTAATACATTCCTTTTTTGCTCATCAGTTGTTCGTGGGTTCCAACTTCGATAATTCTTCCAAATGACATAACAACAATCCTGCTTGCATTACGAATCGTTGACAGCCTGTGAGCTACAATAATTGTTGCCTTACCTTCTACTGCCTGTAATGATAGTAAATTATAATTTAATAGAAATAAAGTCTGTCTTCGACGGGTGTGATAGCGATGATAGCCTTATACAGTGCGTTTCATACACATATAGAGTTATAGACGCACCCCAGAAATTGGTTATAACTCGAGTTACAATAGATTGATTTGCCTGAAATTTTCAACATAAAGATTAGACAGATTAGGCCTGAGTGCGGCTATTTTTAAATTTATTTAGCGCCGTTTATTTTGTTCGGCTTTACATCTTGTTGAGCTTCTGGGCCACTCGGTACATTATGTACAGATAGACCAATTTCCTGTTTTTAATGTTTACCTTTTTAAGAACAAATGTTCTGCATAGCAGAAAGTTTATAATATAGTGAGACATTTGGGCCCGCCGCGCAAAGAAACGAGGTACAGAAAATGTCATCTACAGGTTGGTAAAACAAAATGGTCGATGTCAAAATGTCGTATGTATAATTCCTATTCAAACGAGAATAATGGGTGACAGGGATATATCTGCTATAGTATATTATACATATATATATAAATATATATATATATATATATATATATATATATATATATATATTGTAACATCCTGTAAATCGTGATCACGCCAAAACCATAGCCCGGGGGATAAACAACTCTTGCTCATCCCTCTCCCTCCTTCTGACTCATACCCAAGAGGCGGACTGATACACATAGGACCATGGCCACTTGGACCTGGTTACACCTCGCAGGTGTACACAGGTCCAAGGTATAAAAGGACCGTGCTCCTCTTTGTAGTTAGTTCTTGTCCTTTGTCTGTATTACATGATCTAATTCCGAATCATGGGCCTGAGGACGCACCGTTAGTATTAATATATTCATCCTTGTATTCTGTGTTTCTTACAAGTGATGAATAAAAGAGTTA